>RCUC01137568.1:0-44169 GCA_003697995.1 Taxidea taxus jeffersonii | reverse complement strand
TTATTGTATTCTTGTCAATGTGTTTCTTTGATTTTGTTATTAATTGGTTTATATAGTTGGCTGCTCCCATGTTAGGGGCATAGATATTTAAAATTGTTAGATCTTCTTGTTGGACAGACCCTTTGAGTATGATATAGTATCCTTCCTCATCTCTTATTATAGTCTTTGGCTTAAAATCTAATTGATCTGATATAAGGATTGCCACCCCAGCTTTCTTCTGATGTCCATTAGCATGGTAAATTGTTCTCCACCCCCTCACTTTCAACCTGGAGGTGTCTTCAGGTGTAAAATGAGTTTCTTGTAGGCAGCATATTGATGGGTTTTGTTTTTTTATCCATTCTGAAACCCTGTGTCTTTTGATTGGGGCATTTAGCCCACTTACATTCAGGGTAACTATTGAGAGATATGAATTTAGTGTCATTGTGTTGCCTGTAAGGTGATTGTTACTGTATATTGTCTCTGTTCCTTTCTGATAATACTTTTAGGGTCTCTCTTTGCTTAGAGGACCCCTTTCAATATTTCCTGTAGAGCTAGTTTGGTGTTTACAAATTCTTTCAGTTTTTGTTTGTCCTGGAAGCTTTTAATCTCTCCTTCTATTTTCAATGATAACCTAGGTGGATAAAGTATTCTTGGCTGCATGTTTTTCTCATTTAGTGCTCTGAATATATCATGCCAGTTCTTTCTGGCCTGCCAGGTCTCTGTGGATAAGTCTGCTGCCAATCTAATATTTTTACCATTGTATGTTACAGACTTCTTGTCCTGTGCTGCTTTCAGGATTTTCTCTTTGTCGCTAAGACTTGTAAATTTTACTATTAGATGGCGGGGTGTGGGCTGATTCCTATTGATTTTGAGGGGTGTTCTCTGCACCTCCTGGATTTTGATGCTTGTTCCCCTTGCTATATTAGGGAAATTCTCTACAATAATCCTCTCCAGTATACCTTCTGCTCCTATTTCTCTTTCTTCTTCTTCTGGAATCCCAATTATTCTAATGTTGTTTCGTCTTATGGCATCACTTATCTCTCGAATTCTCCCCTCGTGGTCCAGTAGTTGTTTGTCTCTCTTTTGCTCAGCTTCTTTATTCTCTGTCATTTAGTCTTCTCTATCACTAATTCTGTCTTCTGCCTCATTTATCCTAGCAGTAAGAGCCTCCATTTTTGATTGCACCTCATTAATAGCTTTTTTTATTTCAACTTGATTAGACTTTAGTTCTTTTATTTCTCCAGAAAGGGTTTTTATTTCTCCTGACAGGGTTTCTCTAATATCTTCCATGCCTTTTTCGAGCCCGGCTAGAACCTTGAGAATCGTCATCCTGAGTTTCAGATCTGACATATTACCAATGTCTGTATTGATTAGGTCTCTAGCCTTCAGTCCTGCCTCCTGTTCTTTTTTTTGCGGTGAGTTTTTCCGCCTTGTCATTTTGTCCAGATAAGAATCCGCTGTTCTCCTTGTTAAGTGAACTTGGTCTTGGCTGGATTTCTTGTTGGTCTTTTGGGGGAGGGGCCTGTTGTAGTGATTCTCAAGTGTCTCTGCCCCAGGCGGAATTGCACTGCCCTCGCCAGGGGCCGGGCTGAGTAATCCTCTCAGGTTCGCTTTCGGGAGCTTTTGTTCCCTGAACGCTTTCCATAGAGTTCCGGAGGACGGGAATGAAAATGGCGCCCTCCCAATCTCCGGCTCGGAGCCGAGAGCTAGGCGCCCCAGTCTTCAGTGCGCCTTCACAGAAAAGCGCTTAATCACTCCCGTCTCCCCAGCCTCCGGCCGTGCTTGGAGAAAATCGTGCGTAATCAGTCCCGTCTCACTGGCTTCTGGGAGTGCTCCGAGCTCACCCAGCCTGTGGCCAAGCGTCTCTGTCTCTGGCAGAGTCCCACCTGGAGTCTCCGAACCCCATAGATTCCTGAGCTCTCCCGGGTCAGAGTCTCCCCGGATCTTGTGGGGACCCCTCGCACAGAGCACCGGCCCGTGTCCCAGACCACAGCTCTAGGAAACCTCGGCTCTGTCTCCACAGCTGGCTTCCCTGCTCTAATATCTGTGAGCTCTGCAACACTCAGACACCCCAATCCTTCTGTGACCCTGTGGGTCCCGAGTCCACGCTGTCCCCGCGAGGTCTTCACCCCAGTTTAGCCTCTGGAGTGATGTCCCTCCCTGGAGCAGACTTTTAAAAGTTCTGATTTTGTGCTCCGTTGCTCCGCGGCTTGCCGGGAGCCGGCCCCTCCCCCTGGGGTCTATCTTCCCGTCGCGTTGGATTCACTTCTCCGCTGGTCCTACCTTTTAGAAAGTGGTCGATTTTCTGTTTCTAGAATTGTTGTTTTTCTTCTCTTCGATCTCCTGTTGGATTCGTAGGTGTTCGGAATGGTTTGATAGGCTATCTAGCTGATCTCCTGCTGCCTGATGTCTCAGCCTGCTACTTCTCTGCCATCTTGACTCCTCCCTCAGCCTAGAATTCCAATCTTAGCCAAGTTTGAAATTAAATATTAATTGAAGATGAAATTAAAATATTTTATATATGGAAGAAATCACAGTATCTTTGACCAAAACTTTTATTATAAGAATTTCTTATGTATATCATTGAGGAAAAGATCATTCCTAGGAGAAAGTGTGGAATTCAAGAAGCAATGATAACCAAAGAAATTACTAAAACTTATTGTAAACATATTGATTTGCTAGATGGAAACTTTCATGTGGTAATAATAAAGCATATAGGGAGGCATAGGAAGAGAGCAGAGAGATTTCTAAATTCACCCATTTTCTTATCCAGTTGAACAATAGTTACTAATTAAGCTTAGACACTGTTAGAAAAATATACACTAATTACAAGGAACAAAAAAATTAAACTTTATAGAATATAATGAGAATATCAAACATTGAAACAAGTTGAGGGGAAAGGGGGAGGAAAAGGACAGGGAGAAAGGGGAGGGGAGCAACCAAATGTAGGCTAAATAAAAAATATGAAATATTTTCTACCCATTTCTTAATTGGATTGTTTGTTCTTTGGGTGCTGAGTTCAGTAAGTTTTTTATAGATTTTGGATACTAACCTTTTATCTGATATGTCATTTGAAAATATCTTCTCCCACTCTGTCGATTGTCTTTTGGTTTTGCCCACTGTTTCCTCTGCTGTGCAGCTTTTTATCTTGATGAAGTCTCAATAGTTCATTTTTGCCTTTGTTTCCCTTGTCTTTGGAGATATGTCTAGCAAGAAGTTACTGAAGCTGAGGTCAAAGAGGTTGCTGGTTGTGTTCTTTAGAATTTTGATGGATTCCTATCTCACATTTTGTTCTTTCAACTATTTTGAGTTTAAGTTTTTGTATGGTATAAGAAAATGGTACAGTTTCATTCTTCTACATGTGGCTGTCCAATATTCCCAGCACCATTTTTTGAAAAGACTGTCCTTTTTCCATTAGATATTCTTTCCTGCCTTCTTGAAGATTAGTTGACCATAGAGTTGAGGGTCCATTCTTGGGTTCTCTATTCTATTCCACTGATCTATGTGTCTGATTTGTGTCTGTACCATACTGCCTTGATGATTACAGCTTTGTAATATAACTTGAAGTCTAGCATTGTGATGCCACCAGTTTTGATTTTCTTTTTCAACATGCCTCTGGTTACTAAGGGTCCTTTCTGGTTCCATACCAGAAATTTTAGGATTATTTTTTCCAGCTCTGTGAAAAATGTCAATGGTATTTTGATAGTGACTGCATTGAATGTGTAGATTGCTCTAGGCAGCATAGACATTTTGACAATATTTGGTCTTCCAATCCATGAGCATGGAACATTTTTCCATTTCTTTTTGACTTCCTCAATTTCTTTCGTAAGTATCATATAGTTTTTAGAATACAGATACGTTACCTCTTTGGTTAGGTTTATTCCTAGGTATCTTAGGGGTTTTGGTGCAATTGTAAATAGGATCAATTCCTTAATTTCTTTTTCTTCTGTATCATTGTTAATGTATAGAAATTCAACTGATTTCTGTGCATTGATTTTATATCCTGTCACATTGCTAGATTCATGTATGAGTTCCAATGATTTTGGGGTAGAGTCGTTTTGGTTTTCCACACAAAGTATCATGTCTTCTATGAAGAGTGAGAGTTTGACTTCTTCTTTGCCAATTTGAATGTCTTTTTATTTCTTTTTGTTGTCTGATTGCTGAGGCTAGGACTTCTAGTACTATGTTGAACAGCAGTGCTGATAGTGGACATCCTGCTATGTTCCTGACTTTAGGGGAAAACTCTTAAGTTTTTCCCCATTGAGAATGATATTCACTGTGGGTTTTTTGTAGATGGTTTTTATGATATTGAGGTATGTTTCCTCTATCCCTACACCATGAAGAGTTTTAATCAAGATGATATTCTTTGTCAAATGTTTTTTTCTACATCTATTGAGAGTATCATATGATTCTTTTATTAATGTAGTGTATCACATTGATTGATTTGTGGATATTGAACCACCCTTACAGCCCAGTAATAAATCCCACTTGGCACTTGTGATTAATCCTTTTAATGTACTGTTGGATCCTATGGGCTAGTGCATTGGTGAGAATTTTTGCATCCTTGTTCTTCAGGGATATTGGTCTGTAATTCTCCTTTTTGATGGGGTCTTTGTCTGGTTTGGGGATCAAGGTAATGCTGACCCTATAAAAAGAGTTTGGAAGTTTTCCTTCCATTTCTATTTCTTGAAAGAGCTCCAGAAGCATAGGTATTAATTCTTTTTTAAATGTTTAGTAGAATTCCCCTGGGAAGCCACCTAGCCCTGGACTCTTCTCCAAAGATATACATATGGCCAATAGACACATGAAAAAATGCTCAACATCACTCAGCATCAGGGAAATACAAATCAAAGCCACAATGAGATACCACCTCACACAGGTCAGAATGGTTAAAATTAACAAGTCAGGGAACTACAGATATTGTCAAGGATGAGGAGGAAGGGGAACATTCTTACACTGTTGGTGGGAATGCAAGCTGGTGTTGCCACTCTGGGAAACAGTCTGACATGAATGGAACTAGAAAGTATTATGCTAAGCTAAATAAGTCCATCAGAGAAAGACAATTATCATATGATTTCAGTCATATGTGTAATTTAAGAAATAAAACAGAGGATCATATGGGAAAGGAGGGAAAAATAAAACAAGACAAAATCAGAGAAGGAGACAAACCATAAGAGCCTCTTAACTATAGGAAACACATTGAGGTTTGCTGGAGGAGATGGAGTTGGAGGATGGAGTAACTGGTTGATAGACATTAAGGAGGGCATGTGATATAATGAACACTGGGTGTAATATAAGACTGTTGAATTAGTTTCAGAGGTAGACTGGACTCTACCTCTGAAACTAATAATTCACTACATGTTAACTGAATTTAAATTAAAAAATAAAAAAATAAAATATGAACTATAAGATAAGGAGTACCTCAATCAAATCACTAAACCCATCAAAAACAAATGAGTTCTATTACTCTATTTAGACAGAAAGTCCTTTTTTATTTTTTTAAAAGATTTTATTTATTTATTTGACTGAGAGAGACACAGTGAGAGAGGGAACACAGGCAGGGTAGTGGGAGAGGAAGAAGCAGGCTTCCTGCTGAGCAGGGAGCCCGATGTGGGGCTCCATTCCAGGACCCTGGGATCATGATCTGAGCGGAAGGCAGACGCTTAATGACTGAGCCACCCAGGTGCCCGAAAGTCCTTTTTTAAACCCAGGTATGTATCATTTAATAATATCCATTATGGAAAAAATCAAAATAACAGTTGTCTCTGGGAGTTGGGCATATTGATTGGGACAGGCCATGAGGGAAATTTCTGAGGTAATAGTGATGCTCATATCTTGATAGGCATTTGAGCTAGCTAGATGTATGCATTTTTCAAAACTTGGTAAATGATGAGTGTACCTATGAGCTTTGAACACTTAATTGCATGCAAATTTTATATAAAAACTATAAATAAACATTGGTATCTAGTTAATGATATACAAATGAAAGTATTTAGCTGGAATTCACCTTGAAATGTATCAGTAAAATAAATGGATTAGTGGATGGATAAATAGGGATAATGCAAGTAGAGTAAAAGACTGCTGGTAACAAATGTTGATAGCTAGCACTATTCATATGGTGGAAAAGAGGAAACAAACTGCCTGGCGTGGACTCAATGGGGCCCCACCAAATTCAGATGTTGAAATCCTGCCCCTCCACCAATGTGATGGTATTAGGCACTAGGGTCTTTGGGAGATGATTCGGTCATGAGAGTGAAGCTCCCATAAGCAGAATTATAAAAGAGCCCAGAAGCTCTCTCAGCCCTACTGCCATGTGGGGACCCAGAGAGAAGAGAGCCATCTATGAGCCAGGAAGCACATGCTCATCAGACACCAAATTGGCTGTTCTTCAATCCTGAATTTTCCAGCCTCCAGAACTTTAAGAAATAAATGTTCGTTAGGTCACCCTGTCTATGGTATTTTTTGTTATAGCAGCCTGAATGAATTGAGACACAACCCAAATATTCATCAATTGATGAATGCATGAACAAAATGTGGTATATCCAAAATAATGGAAAATTATTCAGCCATAAAAAGAACACCGTAGTAATACATGCTACAGCATAAATGACCCTTGAAAACAACACTATGCTAAGTGAGGAAGCCAGACATGCAAAGCCACATATTGTATGATCCCACTTATATGAAATGCCCAGAATAGCCAAACCTATAGAGATGGAAATAGATTCATAGTCGCTAGGAACTGGGGAATGACTGCTAGTGGATATGGGATTTCCTTTATGGGGTGATGGAAAATTTCCAGAATTAGATAATATAGATGTGGCACAATCTTGGGAACCCATGAAAAGTCACTTATTTGTGCACTTTCAAATGGTGAATTTTATGTTATGTGAATTCTGTCCCAATAAAATGACCCAAACAAATACAATCTTAAGCTGCTGAGGGCAGAATCTAGAGAGTGGGTACATAGCTGCCAACCTTAAAATCTTTTCAGTTTCTCTATCTGAAAATGCAAAAAAATGTTGTGAAAAAAAATTAGGGGCCTGACTTTCCTGATATTAATCTCTATTTCATGGCCTGAATTGTAGTGGATCTTTCTTGCTTAACAGAACGTTGAATCTGATTGCACCATGACTCACTCAGCTCACTTCATTAAGCACTTAACACTCAGGCAGGCACAAAAGAGACACAAACGTGGCATACCAGCTGATTTTAAGAGACACCCAGCACCAGCAGCCTGGAAGAGCAGACACCTGGTCATAAGAATGCACTTTCCACACCCTGAAAGAGGAGACTGCAAGACATAGGAATCCAGTCAAGGACTCCAAACCAGAAGAAGGCAGAAAACAGTGAAGGAGGAATGAAAGTAGCCCCAAGGGCCACCAGCCAGCCAAGAGACTTTGACACTGAGCATAACTTTTGCCTCAGTCTAGGATTTTGAAATCGTTTCCTATGAAAATAGACCCAATTCTCCAAATGTGACTGGCCTAGGTTATGTAGAGAAAAGTGAGAGTTTCTAGATGGAAAGTGAATGTGGAGAGAAAAGGAATTCCTAAGCCCCTAAATTTTGTTATCTTACAGGATAAAAACTTGTGGCAGCAGTATCCCCATGACACATCATTCACCATGGTGTAAGGCTCTGAACAGATGCAGACAACTTCGCATGGTTAAGATACATTAATGTAAAATTCATGTATTTGGGAGCTTAGATATGATCCATTTATTGAGTTCCTATAAAGACAGCCTAACATCTGGAAACTTACAACACCCAGAAGTGGCATTCCTCCAGTGTGCTGAATTGATTAGCATTGGAATGCTAGTTTTTTCCTCAAATGTTTTTCACTTCCAACTGTGACAAAAGGTTCTTCTAGATTTCCTATTGAATGGATATTCTTATTAGAAGTTCCTTGTAAAGGGGTGTCTGGGTAGCTCAGTTGGTTAAATCGCTGCCTTCGGCTCAGGTCATGATCCTGGAGTCCCGAGATGAAGTCCCACATCAGGCTCCCTGTTCCACAGAGAGTCTGCTTCTCCCTCGGACCCTCCCTCATTTCATGGTCTCTCTCTCTCTCTCTCATTCTGTCTCTCTCTTAAATAAATAAATAAAAATATTTTTAAAAAGAGGTTCCCAGTAAAGAGAGAAACATTAGAAAGAAGAAAATACTTGTATTTGAAGGAGTGATGGGTAAGGCTTTGAAAATCTTCTCTGGGGAGGAATGTCATGGATAGTGTCAGAATCTGGTGCTACCAATAGTTAACCCCCTTCCTTTCCCTGTTGATTTGGACAGTTAGAGAGTTAGACTCACAGTTAGACTGATAAAGATCAAAATATATCTATACTACAACCAAAAGCAGGACTGAAGTAATAGCTTAAATATGCAGCCGCAATGAGTTTCTTAGTACTTCACTGTAGACTTAAACTGAACCTCTCACATGATTAGCTTCTCCCCCAGAGGCCAGGCCTGCTCCCCAGCACTAGGAGAGCAGACTCTGCTGAGCCTGTAGGCAGCCAGGCAGAACCAAAGTTCATTTTCATCTCACATATTCACTAGCTAGATATATCACCCCTCCTCTTGTAGGAAGGTGTGACAAGTGTTTTGAACATAATGTTCTCTGCTGAATGGAGTAGAATAAGAATTCATTTCCATTTTCATAAATATAAGAATCAGAGATTCTGTGTTCTTCATTAGATATCATCCTATCCTAAATGAATTTTTATAATCATGTGCATTTTATGACATTTTACCATTTACAAATATCTTTCTCATAATTATCTCATTTGGCTCTAGTAGGGAGCCTGGGAGCTTGAAACAGGAATTCTCTATGTAACTATGACCACTGCAATTCCAAGATCTACACATAGATTCCCATGACATTACTGTTCTAAGATTTGTGATTATAATAAATGTCACATTTGTCATAACCTTCTAGGCCCATTTAACTTCAGTATAGGGCCATAGAGTCCAAAAACAAAAGAGGCAGTAAGAAGCAGAGGGTGAAATATAAGTGGGATTAGATAGATATAAGTAACCAAATGAATCATCATCAATCTTCTTTTCCATTAGCATTGATAATCACCCTGGCCAGAATCTGGGACTCCTTTCTCCCTAACACTTCTGGTCTGGTGACCAAGTTCTGACACATCTACCTCCATTCCCTCACTTATGACCTCACCCTCCACACCTACCACCATAGGTTTAGTTTCAACCTCATTATCTGCTCATTGGTTTCCCCAGCTCCAGAACCTACCTTAACTTGCCCATCTTCTCCTCTACAGAAACAATGACCTTTTACATACATAAATCTGTTTACCACCTTTCCTCATTCCCAGTGGAAGATTCTGTTAATGTGGTAAACCTACAAACAGTTCAATTCCCCTTTTCCTTAATACCCCAGCTTAGGGGCACCTGGGCAGTTCAGTCAGTTAAGTGTCTGACTCTTGATTTCAGCTCAGATCATGATCTTGGGGTCCTGGATTTGAGCTCTGTGTCATTCTCCACTCAGCAGGGAATCTGTTTCTTTCTTTCTCTCCCTCTCCTTTTCCCTCCCCCCTCCTCACTCCCCACTCATATTCTCTCTCTAAATTAAATAAGTAAATCTTGAAAAACAAACAAACAAACAAACAATACACTCCCAGCTTAAGAGGCAACTGAGTTCCCTTAACTCCTCTGCACCTAGTAAGGGCCATGGTGTTTAATCATGCCACTGGCTATGAGGAATTCTATTGAATGGCTTCCAGAAAAGTTTTACAATTTTAGTAAAGGGCATCTATGCAGTAAATCCTCCCAATACCAGCCAGTGCTAGCTCTAAGAGAGACAGAGAGAATGCTAAGAATATTATTCCCTTGCTCTGAAATATTTTCACAGAAATCATATGATTGCATTCTTCTCTAATATTGTGACCCCCCCCCCTTTGCAAGTGCCCTTTCCTTCATCTATAATCTTGGACTGATTCCATTTATTACATTTCTGACACAAACTGCTCTCCGTGGCTGAATTTTTTGATTCAGCAGATGTACTGTTTATCCACATAGCTGTTGAGAACAGCAGTTATGCTCATGGATTCTTAATTTTGTTTTATTTATTTTATTTTTTTAAACATTTTTTTAAATTTTTATTTTTTTAAAGATTTTATTTATTTATTTAACAGAGAGAGATCACAAGTAGGCAGAGAGGCAGGCAGAGAGAGAGAGAGAGGAGGAAGCAGGCTTCCCGCTGAGCAGAGAGCCCGATGTGCGGCTCCATCCCAAGATCCTGGGATCATGACCTGAGCCGAAGGCAGAGGCTTTAGCCCACTGAGCCACCCAGGTGTCCCAGATTCTTAATTTTTTTCCCCTCAGCTTTATAGAGATATAGTTGACATATAACACTGTATAAGTTAAAGGTGTACAATGAAATGATGTGATATATGTATATACTGCAAAACGACTACCACAATAAGGTTAGTTAATACACTCACCGCCCCCACATAGTTACAATGTGTGTGTGTGCATAAGAACTTTTAAGATCTATTCTCCTGCAACTTTCAAATATATAATATTGTAATCTAGAGTCACCATGCTATGCATTCTACCTTCAGAACTTACTCATCTTTAACTAGAACTTTGTACCCTTTGACTACCTTCACCTATTTCCCTATTCTCCTTAACTCCCTGATTTCTGGCAACCACCAATCTGTCCTGTTTCTATGAGTTTGATGCTTTTAGATTCCATGAATGTGTGAGATCATCAGTATTTGTCCTTCTCTGTCTGACTTATTTCACTTAACATAATGCCCTCAAGTCTCATCCGCAGTGTTGTGAATGGCAGGATTTACTTCTTTTTGGCTAAATAATATTCCATTGTGTGTATCTATCATATCTTCTTTATCCATTTATTTGTTAGTGGACACTAAGGTTGTTTCTATGTCTTGGGTATAGCAAATATTGCTGCAACGAACATGGGAATGCATATATCTTTTCAAGATAGTGATTTCATTTCCTTTGGCTATACACCCAGAGGTAGAATTGCTGGATCATAGGGTAGTTCTAGTTTTAATTTTTTGAGAAGCTTCCATAATGCTTTCCACAGTGGCTGCACCAATTCATATTTCCACCAACAGTGCATGAGGGTTCCTTTTCTCCACATTCTCGTTAGCACTTGTAATCTCTTGTCTTTTTTATACTAGCCATTCTGACAGGAATGAGGTGGTATTTCATTGTGATTTTGTTTCTCTTTTCCATGATGATTAGTGATGTTAACCTCTTTTCGTGGACTGTTGGACATTTATATGTCTTCTTTATAAAAATCTCTATTCAGGATGTTTGCTGTTTAAAAACATCTGGGTTTTTTGCTATTGAGTTGAATGAGTTTCTTGTATATTTTAGATATTGAAGTCATTGTTTAAGCTCCCTAGTTATGTGAAACCAGAGGTTATACTTAACAATTGACCAGTGTTGTTGGCCTGGCTCCCTGCCTAAGCACAGCTGTAGGATGAGCTCTAAAGCTGCTCAGATTCCTTGGTCAGGCTTCTGGATCAAGTGGGACTAGAGGCTATACTCAGCAGTTGAGCAGGGCTCCCAGTCTGCTTCCCTGATGGGTTGGGGTTATAGAATGGGCTCATTGCTTGCGTGGCTTATTGACTGGAGACCTGAATTAAGCAGAACTGCCCACCAAGCTCCCTGGTCAGATGTGACCACTGCCTCAGCTCTGGACAGAGCTGTTGGCTAGGAACTCTCTCCTCTGAGATCTAAGTGTTGTTACTATAAACCTTGTCCCCACTTCTCTCTCTCTATCTTATTGCCAGTGATCAAGACTTGAAGATTCCCCCAATGATCCTCAAGGAGGCGAGACCTGAATGGGGCTCCCAGGAAATGTCCCACAACTCTGGGGGAGCTGTATATTCACCTTGGGCTTCCTTTATCCACTAGAAAAAATGTAGGCCCAAGGGGCCCTCTCAGTA
This sequence comes from Taxidea taxus jeffersonii, assembly GCA_003697995.1. NCBI lineage: Eukaryota > Metazoa > Chordata > Mammalia > Carnivora > Mustelidae > Taxidea > Taxidea taxus. The sequence goes on along the minus strand of RCUC01137568.1, from coordinate 32,252 downwards.
TGGCTTAGAGCCAGTCTGGAGGAGGGGAGATGTGGTCAGTGCATAGCCACTTCTCTGTACCCTTCTAATGCCGTCGTTCTGGGTCTCTGTGGTCCAAAATGGTGCTTCAGCATCACCTAGGTTCTGGGATTTCCTCAATAGAAATGTCTTGGAACAAACTGAGGGGGGTGGGGGGGGAGAGGGGTTGGGAGAGGGTGGTGGGGTTACATTATATGTTTAAATAAAGCTTAAATAAAAAAAAAAGAAATGTCTTGGAAATGGAATACCTCATCTAGGATAGATGCTAGTTGGTCTTGTTGTGAGAGAGACTGTCACGATCTATATCACCAACTTCTCGACTTCCATCCCTAATGTCATATTTGAAAGGTAAAGAAACATAAGACTAGTCCTGCTGCTTGGAAATGGATCATGTTTACAGTTAGCCCAAATTTAGTACATAAGTTGAACTTATGACCTACTCAAAAGTACCTTTGGGAATGCATACTGCCAAAAAGTTAGCATAGATATTATTTCTTAGTCATTTATATGACTTTTCTTGGGGACATATAAATTTAAACCCAGGCTTGCTATCACCAGAAAAATTCTGAGTGGGAAATTTATAAAGTACAGCTTTACATTCTTCTACTGCCCATCATTTGCATCTTCAGATCTAGAAACAGATCCAGTAGAGTCCTCATTTAACTTCCTGTCATATTCAATAATTGAATAACAATTCAACCCTTAAAATCTTTTCTTCAACAGCTTTTGAAAAACAGTGGTTTTGGATACCATTACAATTTTTTAATGGAACCACTCCTCTAAGAGTGAAAAGAAGTGTGGCATAGCAATATCATTCTTCGTTGTTCATTTATATACATTGGTAGAAGAAAAACAGGTACTAAAAAAAAATATATTCAACTGAGCCAAAATGATGGATATTTTGCTCTTCCAGACCCTTAATTATATTCTATGAGGTTACTTCTAGATTACAGGATAAGCACACCCATTATAGTACAGTCCCCAGCCCAGTTCAAACCACTTGTAGCCTCACCTAAGACTACCAGTAATGGTAGAATGCAATCTACTAGCCAGCTATGCACAGGCCTTTGTCTTCAAGCAATCTTAGCCAAGCCATTTCAATGGATTTCTTACTTGTAGACAGAGGTGTGGTTTCTCATCACATTAGTCAGCAGTTACTAAGAGGTTGTGTCATCTGTAACTCAACAGTGAATGACCTATTTTACGCTTGATCATTTCACCCAGATAACTTCTAGTTAGGGATATGACTAAAACAGTGGCCAACTCTCCCAATCCCTTTCTGAGCCAGCGGCTGGAGTTTTTGATGAGCATCTACATAACTCTAATTTTTCCTCTAAATTTCTACAGGGAATTGTAAATCTGAGTTCCTCATACAGTGATATTCCTTATGTTCAGTCACATAGGCCTCATTTGCCTGACCATAGAGCTAGGCCACTGGTTATAGTCACAGAGTTTCTAAGTATCTAAACCACTACCAGAGAATAGGAGCTTTACTCCACTGCCAGTGTTAAATAGACAACCCTCAACTCTGCCCTTTGTGCAGATTTGTGGTGCCTTCTTCTCTCTTTAGAGTGCTACTGATTTCCATACAACAATGTGGCCTTTAATCTGAGAACTCAGTCAGAGAACGGTGAACAAGGCCAGTGAACCTGGTCTTTCCTCAGCTGGGATAAAAATTATGAAGTTCAGACAGCAATGAAGCTAGGGAGTCATCATAGGCCCTATCATTGTCCTTACAGGCAATAAATCAGCTTGCTCCCATACGTGCTGGACAGCCCTGGATTGTCCCCCTTTGGTATGCTTTTGATATACAACTTTCACTTAATGCCAGAGTCTTCTGTGTTTATTCTTCCTTACAAGACATGATTCATATTGCTGGCCTCAAATTTCCTGCTGCTTCTCTATGGTAAGGTCAGTTTTGACCTAAGCCAAGTAAGAAGCTAGCAATCATTTTTCAAATGGGCAGTTTTTAAGTACAAAACTTGAAAGGTGTCCATTGAGTTAATGTATTTTATTTTTGCCAAAAGCTCCAACCCTGTTTATGTTGTGGTTGCAGTTATTTCCAATATCATCTGAAGAACAGGATGAGACTACATGTGCCATTGCTTTTTGTAATTTTTTTAAAAAAATTATTTATTTATTTGGCAGAGAGAGAGCACATGTGCATGAACAGGGAGAAGGGCAGAGGCAGAAGGAAAAGCAGGCTCACTGCCAAGCAGGAGCCCAAATGTGGGCTTGATCCCAGGACTCTGGGATCACGATCTGAGCCGAAGGCAGATGCTTAGCTGACTGAGCCACCCAGGCATCCCTTTGTAAATTCTTTTAACATTTATTTCTGCTCAAAACACTCCTTAAAATTCATTTATTTTGGTGAATTATGTCCAATAAGATTTCTAGGAAAGGAATATGACTTTTTCCCAAACCTCAGTAGCCAGTGCTGCTTGCCTGTGATATACTTGTTTATTAGCAGGGTCTCCAAGGGATAACTAATTTCTCACAGTTTAAGGAATGTTGCCAGTTGCTCTAGTCCACATAATTCCCAGATTGGGCTGGGCCTTCAAATTTCACAGCAGTTATCAGCCACCATTTTTTTATGTGTTCCCATTGCCCTTAGGCCTCCTGAGAATCCTCTAAAGGGGCCATTCTCATGATGGTCAGGAGTGTGGTGTTTTCACTTGCTCTTAATAGTGATCAGGTCTAATCTCATCTCATTAAATTATGACAATATGTCAGCAAATTTAAATATTTCTGTGCCAAAACAGTAAATGAACACTGGTTTCATCCCATGGGAATGCCAATGTGCTTAGTTGGACTCCAAAATGGAGATTGAAAAGAAATCCTCAAGACCTAAAATGACATACTAATCCCCTTTAGCCTTTCTACATTCTCTTTACCATATCTGATATTGCTAAAGCTATGAGTAAAACAAGTTTTGTGGAGGGAGTACTCTTCAGAATGAATATCTAAGAGAGTATGAAGCAAAAGGGAGTAGTAGGAAGAGGTAATCAGAATGGGGCCTTAGGTACAAAATACCCTGGGCTGGATCCCTAGGGGTGGGGGTGCCTGGAGCATAAACTGCACCACCAAGTTGTTCCCTTTGAGATCAGGGGTTGGTCTGTCATACCTAGTATCAACTAGTTGCTCTGTCTGTAGACTGATGGGGAAGTTGGTAGTCTCTCACAATGGTGACTACCATCATCCAAGGACAGTTTTCCAAGGAAATAGGCAGGTAGGGCACTGTGAATCATTAGCAGTCCACACTTACAACAGCTCAGGGATGTGTTACTGCTGGTAAACCCAGTTGGGAGGGATTGCAATGCCATCCATATACACGCCCTATTCCGTCTCTTTCTCAAAGCCTAATTGACTTGATGACTCTAATAATGTATTAAAGAGGAAATGGAAAATAGTTTAGAAATGATGTTGAGGAACTGACAGGTGCACACATAATATGAAGGAAGTTGATGGTATGTTTTGAGTCACTCAGGGTCCCCTCAGACAGGTGGATGCACACAGATTCAGTAAGCATAAGCCTACTGACAAGTATGGGAACTCACCAGTTAGAGCAGAATTTTCAAAATTCTGGTGGCAGAAAAGTTGTCATAAAAAAACATTTACAATTTGAGCTTTTGAGCAGGAATTCCTTTTGAAAAATCATTACCGGTGCCAAATCAGAGGTGATTTTTTAAAAATGTTTTGGGTATAGTTGTCACAGAATGTTACATTAGTTTCAGGTGTACAACATAGACCTTCAACTTATTTATACATTATGCTATGTTCACCGCAGGAGGTAATTTTGGCATAAAACCGAGGCCAGCATTTCTTTATATCTATATAAAGATGAGAAAAATTGATCTCCAATGTACACATTTGTTATTTATTATAAAAGTTCCATCAATACACCATTAGTGCTCTTGCACTAATTTGTCTCCAGATTGCTCCTTCTCTTTTGGACTCTAGTTCCTTAAAGGTAGAGTGTGTGTCTTACCCATTTTTGTACTTTATTCCCAGTTGAAAGTCAGTATACTTCTGTTGCATAAGTGAAGAACTAAATGGAGTACTGAGGAAATGTATTAAGAGTCCACAGTTCCATTGGCATGAGTCATCATTACTGTGGGAATATGAGTGTAGGAGGTACTTTCAGGTTTTCAGGGAATGATTGCTTCTCTTCCAGTAAGCATCCATCATAATTTATGGAGACAGTTTCAGTTTTCAAGTTTCTTTGGCTCACCCCATTTTCACTTCCTTGGGATCAGCAGGCCAAAGCTGATTTCTCATTATGGCTTGATTCTTAAACACAAAGGGTAAAGTGTACAGCCAGGAAATAAGTAGTCAAGGAGATTTCCCAGCTCAAGCAGAAAGAAATTCTTTGGAAAGATAAAAAATATCTAATTTCCTCTTTGAAAGAATGAGAAGTGAAAGTAAACCTACATGTGTGAGTATGACAGAATAGTTTTTAAGGTTATTGACACTGCATTATAGTTGAACAGAACCTAAAAAAAATCAGGAATTTAAGTCTTATAGCTTCAGAAATTAAGTGGTAATATTGAGTGTTTTCCTTACTAACAACAAACTATGTTTTTCCTTGGAGGGTGCAGCAGAAGCTTTATTAAAATGCCAAAGTGATTTCTTTTTGGAAATTTGCCTGTATTAGGGCACTTCACAGAAACAGCACCAATAGGAGATACACATATGTATGCATATATATCTCTTATTGGTTCTCTTCTCTCTCTCTATATATATATTATGCTATGTTCTCTCTCTATATATATATAATATGTTATGCTCTCTCTCTAAATATATATATTTATAATTTATATTTTATGAATCTTATAAATATATATACGTATGTGTATATATATATTTATTATATATGTTAAATATATATATATTTATTTATATAATTTTATATAATTTAAAATTATATAAATTTATATAATATTAAATATATATATATTTAAAGAGAAAGAGAGAGATTGATTTTAAGGAATGAGCTTACATTTTGTAATGTAAGCTTACCTTTACATAAGGCTGGCAAGTCCAAAATCTATATATAGGGTGAGCTGACAGGCTGGAGACACAGGGACGAGTTGATGTTGCAGTTTTTGTCCAAAGGCCATCTAGTAGTGGAATCCTTCTTCTTCTGGGAAGGTCAGTCTTTTTTTTTAATCAAGGCCTTCAACTGATTGGATGAGGTCCACCCTCAAATTATGGAGGGCAATGTGCTTAGCTCAAAGTCTACTGATTTAAATATGGATCTCATTGGGGTGCCTGGGTGGCTCAGTGGGTTAAGCCTCTGCCTTTGTCTCAGGTCATGATCTCAGGGTCCTGGGATTGAGCCCCGCATCGGGCTCTCTGCTCAGCAGGGAGCCTGCTTCCTCCTCTCTCTCTGCCTGTCTCTCTGGCTACTTGTGATCTCTGGCGGGCTCTCTGCTCAGCAGGGAGCCTGCTTCCTCCTCTCTCTCTGCCTGTCTCTCTGGCTACTTGTGATCTCTGTCTGTCAAATAAATGAACAAAATCTTTAAAAAAATATGGATCTCATCTACAAAATACCTTCACAGAAAGTTCTAAAACAATATTTGATTCAAAAATCTTCATATTATGCCCTAGACAAATTGACACATTAATCATCATATTGTCCCAATCCTTTATAAACCTGCCAAGTATTTTGTTCCTTTTCTTCCCTCATGTTTCATAGTATAATTTCTCCTATTCTGAGTCTTGTTCATTTATTGCCAGGTCAGCATTTAATTCTTATTCTTAAGTTTTCCTGGCTCAGTGTATTTCACACATCAATCACATCCTTCCCTGAATTAGTTGGAAAGTAAAATATTCTGTGCTTTTGCCCCCCTATCATTCAAACATAATTATTTGGGGAGTTATGTATTAAGAATTCTGAGGCTAAGGTCATAGCAATGAAAAGCAACAATGAATGAATAACCATAAACTCATCTGACACTGCAAATGTATGATTCATAGGATAAAGCTTACAATGAAGGTTACCACATACCACTAATCAAGGGAACCAGTCAGAAAAATTTGGGGTATATAATTTCAATGTTTTTCCCATCCCTAAAGTTTATTTTGAGAAGATGGCATTGGTTTAGAGGTTTGGAGGTCTTTTAAAGGATATATATATAAAAAACAGATAACTTAGGAAATTGAATATTTCTCTTAGACTAAGCAGTCCACCCAAACCAGATAAATAATGAACTGTGAACATGCTCCAAGCTCTCTTGCTTCACAATTTTGGTTATTTTTCCCCTTAACCTGAACTTTCACCTGCCAAATTCCAACCCCCCTCCATCAAGGCATTAAAAAAAGAAGAAAGAAAGAGAGAAAGGAAGAAGGAAAGAAGGGAGGAAGGAGGGAAGGAAGGAAGGTCACATTTTCTTTGGCCATTCACCTATTATGGACAGATTGTTTTTATCTCTTGCCTCCATGAATAATACTGTAGGACTGCAGGTATCTCTTAGCAAGACACTGACTTAGTCAAGATGAGATCACCGGTAGAGATGTGGTGATCCATGCACTGATTACTGTGAGCCCCACCTACTTCTTGATTTCTAGCTGACCACAGGATGTCTAACCCTGCCAATTCTTCCAATGTTCCCCATGAGGCAAGACACAAGTGATATCCCAGTGAGCATTCCAGAACCCAGGGGAAACCAGGTACCAGCCAGCTTTCTGCTCCTCACTGAAGAGAGATGCCTTTTACTGTGGAACTGGGCCAACCTGGTAAAGGGGCAGTGTAGTCAAAGTGAAACTATTCCATTTAACCCTTCTGATATGGCTTTTCTAGGTTCTTTTTCCTCAATAGACTGCTCAGTCTCACCTCCAGGTTCTGAGATTTTCACAGAAGCATTCTTGTCTGTAGATAGTTGCTACTTGGTTTGTTTGTGAAGGAAAATATTGCCAAGGACCTCCCATTCTACTGTTTTGTTGATGTCACTCTGAGAATTCTGTTACTGTTTTTGTAAGAACATTTAGGCAGAATCCTGTAAGATGTATTATATTAAGTCTATCCCTGGAAGAGAATCCATGGTTCATCAGGATAAAATTTTACACAGACCATATGAGTCAATTGAGGAGCAGTTAATGATTGAGAATAGTGACAATTTGAGATTTTGGTCACTGTTTCCTCTTAGAATTACTATTTTAGTCACTATTAGCTCTGGAAGAACAAGTGTAATTTTTCATATTATTGGCTATCATTAAAAATCCAGGAACTATCTCATATTTTTATTAAATGTTATTCTTGGATTTAGGGGTTTTTTTCCTTCAAATCTTTGCTTATGGTATCCTGTGTTAATTAGGAGTAATAAATTTGGATGAGATAGTGAATACTTTTGGGGGGTTTATTTCATATTAAGAGCTATAGGGGAAGGAAGGGAAAATTGAAGGGGAAGAAATCAAAGAGAGAGCCAAACCATGAGAGGTTATAGACTCTGGGAAACAAACTGAGGGTTTCAGAAGGGAGGGTGGTGGGGGATAGGGTAGCTGGATGATGGGTATTATGGAGGGCACATATTGTGATGAGCACTGGGTGTTATATGCAACTAATGAATCATTGAACAATACATCAAAAATGAATGATGTACTATATGTTGGCTAATTGAAGATAAAAAATAAAAAAGAATGAATTGATGCAGATATATAAAAATGCTAGATATGAGTGTTTAATTCTTATTGTATTATCACTAGCCCTAAATGTCATAAAGTTGAGAAAGTCACAATTTTTATGCCAATCTGTTATAAAGAATAGACAGCAGGAAAGTGTATTGCTATGGGAGTAGGCATGATGTCATGGTGGATAGTAGCATTGTTTTCTGGTATAGGGTAAAAATCCATTTAGTAGGAAAACTGCTCTTACTATTATACTGTGGAGGGAATAATGTTATAACAGCAATTAGATCCTCTATGAAGAAAGGAAATGGAGGCCAACCTCTAGGCTAGTTTTATGGATGCTTGTAATTAATCCTAATAAAGTTAAATTGCTAGAAGAATTTAATATAAAATAAGCTTATGGCTATTTTGGTTATGATTAGAAATATTTGTAATATAAATAGCATAATAGAGATAAAATTATTTTATTTTCAAATTTTTGGTAGGTTAGACTATCGAGGTTATAAATATTGACAAGGCAGTTGAAGATAAAAACTGTCAAAATCTATGAGAAACGTAGACTTATTTAAAATAATTTTTGAATAATTAAAAGCTATTTAAGCTAATTATGAGGTTATATAAACTATAGTTAATATGAAACTTAAATTCTTTGACAGATCATTTTATTGTTAGTAATATGAGTATGGGTATAAAAATCATTAACATTGAAATAGACTAGTGGATTTGGCATATAAGACTGTATATATTTGGGGGCACCTGGATGGCTCAGTGGGTTAAGCCTCTGTCTTTGGCTCACTCAGGTCATGATCTCAGGGTCCTGGGATCGAGCCCCGCGTTGGGCTCTCTGCTCAGCGGGGAGCCTGCTTCTCTCTCTCTCTCTCTCTCCCTCTGCTTGCCTCTCTGCCTACTTGTGATCTCTCTTTCTCTGTCAAATAAATAAATAAAACTCTTAAAAAAAAGACTGTCTATATTTGACACTATTACTAAGAAGGCAAAACCTATGTTGGAATTCGAGCTACAAAAGCTTATAAAATGAATGACATTAAAGTCAATGATGTTAAATATTTGTTTAGGGTAAGCAAAACTATATCAAGATAATGTTACGCACTCTAAGTTGGCACTGGTAGATGAAAAGTCACATTATAGCTTCTATGAAACTAGTGAGAAGTTCATTTAAATGGTGTGGGGGTGCATTAGATATGATGGCATGAGTGAGTCATAATTTAATGAGTCCATATTATTTGCTTGTTACATTATTCATTTAAGTCTTTTGAAGAGTGAGCTCTTAATATTATAAGAACAAATGACAGAACAAATGTAATTTGTAGATTATATATTCAGAACACTCAAATTAGTAAAAATAAAAAGTGAAAATAAAACAAGTGATAATAGCTCAATTCCTAGGTTAAAGGGCAGGAGGGCGACAGTTACTAGGAAAATTTTTGTTGGAAATAAGTGTGTAGATTCTAATCAAGTCTATATTCAGACAGTGGTTTTTCTGTATATTCACTTTATTATCATAGTCATAATACAACAATAACTAATACTAAAGCTGATATTTCATGAGTAATAGTGATGCTATTTGTAAGCTTATTCTTCTACATTATCTTGCAAATAACTTATAATTGGAAGTTGGTTGTTGTAATTAGTCAGGGCTCTCTGGAAACCTAGAACCAATAAGATTTTACATATATAGATATGTATATATCATATAATATATAATATATGATACTGTAAGATATATATCTACACATATCTCTATATATGTATTTAAGATATATATCTAGATAGAGATTTATTATAAGGAATTAACTCATATAATTACTGGAAAGTAATATGAGCCTGGTATGTTCCAGATTTGCAAGGCAAGTGAAGAGGCTAGTGATTCAAGAGATCTGATGGGTCAGCTCCAGTCTGAGTCTGAAGACCTAAGAAATAGGAGAGCCAAAGAGGTGGTTGTAGTATGAAGGCTAGCAGCCTTGAGACCCAGGAAGAGTCAGTATTTCAGTTTGAATCTGAAGGTAGTCCTCCTACATAAGGGAGGATCAGGCCTTCAACGGATTAGATTAGGCCCATGCCTATAAGGAAGGCAATCTGCTTTACTCAGTCTACCAATTTAACTGTTAACTGCATCTAAAACCATCCCCACAGAAACACCTGGAATGTTTGACCAAATATCTAAGTACCCTATGGTCCAGTCAAATTGACACAAAATTAATGACAGCATCATAGCTCTACTAAAGTAGAAGAATACAATCTTAACAATTAATTGATGTGAACAAAATCTGAAAAATGGCAATATTAAATGGCAGTTTCCTGTCTAAAATATATATGTACATATTCATATGTACAGATAAATGTTAATTATAGTATATTAATTTAGTTATAATTATTCTTAATTCTTTTAGGATATATTAGAAATGTTCTTCCTATTATATATAAAACATAATCCCATCTTTCAAAAAATGTTGAGTCATACCTACCATTGGAAATGGTGGAAAGATGTTTTAAGTATTCATATATCTATAGTAACATTAAATAAAACTCTAGGAGAGCAATGGCAAGAATTAATGTCTTTTCATTATTGATTCATTATTAATTGTCTTTTCATCATATATTATAAATATATTAGTTGATATTCTTAGTATTAGTAAGCCTAATCTGTTCATTAAATTTTGGCATATGATTCTGGTGGCTGGCCCAGAATTTACCACCATAGTACCCCATGGGAATGTGGTTGAGCACAGTGTGGTAAACCTCTTCAAGGAGGGCATGAGGCCAGCTCTGTCTGACCTTTTGTAAACTCACGGGTAATTTTAAAGATGATGAGCATTGAAAATCTTAACATTACTAATGAGAAGGCCATGACCAGCTTTCTATGTTTACAGGCATAAAATAGCATTTTTAGTACTTAGAATCAATTAAACTATATAACTCACTTCTTTAAAATTATGTTTTATGTCGGGAGTTTAAGTGCTATGGCAACAGTGACAGAATAAAAAACTTAGTCTATATACACTTAAAGTTGTTTTTGAAAAAAAATCCAAACTACTGAAATAGAAAAAAGATTTAATGATGAAATTTGAATACTTGCCATTGAAAGGAAGCATTGTATTACTTTTGGTCTCCTTTTCTTCTCTCCCAATATTATATTACTAATATAGTTCCCTAAGATTAGCAAGTGCTAGCAAGTAATTGTCATATTTGGGATGAAAATTTTAATATTGAAGTGTCAGGAAAACATGTTTTATTATGCCTTTCATTTTTAATTTGTGAATGCTACCTTAAAGAGTTGACAAGATGAAAAAAAACCAGTTATAGGTAACTAAATTTATAAATATAAATTTATATATAAGGATATTAATATTTCAATTTGTAATTATCTACATGATTATTATATATTTACGAGGGTATATGTGTATTATGTTTATTTGAGTATATACATATATTATATATGAACATGAATAATGGCATGTATGATGTGTATTATTGGATAAAATTTATATATCAAATTCTTGTGTCCATCAGGCATTAGTTAAATAACATCTTACAGCAAATACTGTTGATAACAAATATTTAATTAAAGCCTCGCTACAAATGTTTAACTGTGTTACGGTCTTTGGCAACCCTCCCCCACCCTAATTTTAAAGGTATCAAATGAAAGCCACTATAGTTAAGTGTGCTCCTGAGTTGATTGTCATTAGTCCATGATTACATCATAGTTAAGAGAAAATGGGAAATTTTAACCAACTGAGCCACCCAGGCGTCCCGAGAAAATGGGAAATTTTAAATGAGAAGTTTCTGAAGAAAAAAACCAAATGCCACTTTTTAGTATAGAATTGTGGAGAAGGGTCTTGTGTGAATGAGTTACTAGTTTCTTGATGCTTGGTTAGTAAAAAATTACATTGGAGATAATATGAATAATGTTAAGGACTTTATAATGGTATAGGATATGTACAACTAAAGGTTTAGTCCTATGTTACTAAAAAAAATAACTACTAGAATTTAGAAACCATTTTATTTTATTCTATTTTAAATATTTAATTAATTTGTTTATTTATGAAAGAGAGAGAGAGGGAAGGAGAGCACGTGCATGCAAACGGGGTGGGGGGGTGGCGCAGAGGGACAGGTAGAGGGAAAAAATCCCAAGCACACTCCCTGCTGAGCTCAGAGCCTGCCCTGCTAGTGGGGCCTGATCTCACAACCCTGAGATTACGATCTGAGCCAAAACCAAAGTTCTGACTCTTAACAGACTGAGCCACTCAGGCACTCCTAGAAACCATTTTAAACAGCAAAGTAAATTAAAAAACAGAATTGTAGATTAAACCAAAATTACAAAACAAGAAATGAAATTGCTGTAAAACAGCAACTCTCTGAAATTAATCTATAATGTAATTCAATAAACTAATAAAAATACTAATAGGGTTGGGGGTAGTAGTGGTGATATTTTTGTTTTTAAGGTTTTTTTTTAAAGATTTTATTTATTTATTTGACACAGAGAGAGAGCACAAGTAGGCAGAGAGGTAGGCAGAGAGAGAGGAAGGGAAGCAGGCTCCCCCCGAGCAGAGAGCCCGATGCCGGGCTTGATCCGAGGACCCTGAGATCACGACCTGAGCTGAAGGCAGAGGCTTAACCCACTGAGCCACCCAGGCACTCTGTTTTTAAGTTTTTTTGTGTGTTATTTTTTAAAGCCAATCAAAATTTGTTGAAGTACTGATTAAGTTACTTTTACAGATGTTTTATAATAACTCATAGCCTAGATGAATGGTCATTATTGTTTCAAATACCTCCACCTGGCCATGTCACATTTTAATTATAGCTTAAGTAACAGTGGACTCATTAATTCAGTCAAAATATAACACATATTTTATTTAATATTAACATTCACAAGAATTATATTTAAATTATCTACATTCAAAAACATTGTTTTAAGAAATATAATTCTATCATAATTCAGTAAGAGCAGCTGTAAACTCAAATAATTGCAGTTGAGTTTTTTTTTTTTTAAATCAGACTTTTAAAGAAGGACAACTTGCAAATGTCCTGCTGTGATGTGGGGTTCAGCTGCTTTGAAAGCTGAATCAGACCCACATTGACTCTGGATCCCTGACACCTCACAGCCTAATAATCCTCCTATTCTTCTGGGACCCTAAAACCCAGGGCACCTTCTGATGCTCTAGGGCCTGTGGCTATAGAACCGCAGAGCCAAAAATGTCACTTGGGAAAAGGTAGACTTTAACCTTACTTCATTTTTGTTTGTTGCAACGTTTTTGTTTTCTTCATCAAGCTTTTTCTCCGTCAACAGAGCCATCAAAGGGAAATGTTCTAGAGCTTTTTCTCTCATGGGAAATAATCTAGTTTTGATTTTTTAAAAAGTGGATTTTTCTAATTCTTTCTCCAGATCCCTTATTCCAGGATATTTGTACAGCAAACAGCCTTGGAAAAGAGATAATGTCTGCCTCCGGAGCAAAGGTCAGGCATGCTTACTACCCAGGAAGAAGATCCGGTTCAAGTTTTGAGTTCCGGTCCTGCAACCCACTGTTTGTGCAGGCACCCCCTGGGCACAGCTGTAGCATCCTTGTGGGACTTGAGGGGCAAAAGGAACTGACACAAATATGCTGATGTTAGTGTTGTTTGCTGTGCCGTGAATGAGAACATCCTTTTCTCTGGTCCAGGAATCTCTTGTCTTCCCACAGCACCGGTGAAACTATAGATTAATTTGTCACCTTGCAAGTAAGGAAAAATCTCAGACTTTTTATAGTTCTTGACATTAAACTAAAATTTATATATCATATGATTCTATTTATATCAAGTTCAAAACCATTAAATGTAATACATGGTGTTAGAAGTCAGGATAGTTTCTTTGGGGAGCAGAGGCATTGCTTGGCGGAAGCATTAGGGGAACTTTTGGTGTGTGGGCCATGTTCTGTCTCTTGGTCTAAAGGGTGCTGATTACATAAACTCATTCAATTCAAATTCAACAATCTTTGCACTTACTTCCCCCTTTCCGCTTCCCCCTTCTATGAATGTTTTACTTCTATAAAAGGTCAACTTAAAATTAAAAAAAAAAAGAGCAGAGGTACTAACCAGGATTGCCACATCGATTAATTCAAAAACGTGGGGAACTATTTATCCAAAACTCAAAGAAAAAGGAAAAAGAACTGAATAGTATTAGCCAAAAGATAAAGAAAACGGAGGAGAGATCCAAGAAGAAAAACATGGTTTTAGTTGAGATTTCAGAAGTAGAGGAGAGTCAAAGGAGACACATGTTGGGATATATGCTATTTGAGACTCACAATTTCAAGGACAGAAAAATAATTTCTGCAATTATCTAGTCAGGAAAAGGGAAAAAAAAAGTTACCGAAAATGAAAAAAAAAACCCCAACAACCATATTTATCACAGACTGTTTTTGTTATGTTCAATATCAGAACGAAATGAGATAATAGCTGTATCATTTGGGGGAAAAAAGTTATCTGAGAATGCCAAGTTACCATTTATCTATTTAACAAGAGAAATACAGTCTCAGATGTGGATGGATTAAAAAAAAAAACTATACCACTCACTTACCTTACTGGGAAAAAAATATTGAAAGAAATATTCCAGCTGCCCAAGAAATAAACTTAAATCTATATCCAAAAACCAAGAAGACATAGGGAAGAAGAGAAAAAACACTGAATACTTTTAATGGGCTTATAAATTACTCAGAGATGGCTACATTACACATGGGGCAATATAGAAGTCTTCCTGCTTCTCAGCCCTGCAAATTGCCAGATAGTGACATACAGCTATAGATGATTCTGCCCATTCTGAGTGAGAAATCTACAAAGATTGAGAAGAAATCTTTGTGGTTGTTGGAGTTGTGAGCCAGGAATAGACTAAAGACACTCTTGGTACTCTCTTCTGCCTGACTTCTTGGCAGTTACTAGTTTATCTGCCTACCCCTCACCATATATAAACAACTGGTGTAAAGCAACCCCAGGACAATTAAATCAGGTGAAACCAAGGCTAATTTCTGAGGATCATCCTTTAAGTTCAGGCATTAGGTTTGTCTGAGGTCCAATCCTTCATTTACATCCATCTGACATATTTAGCCATCAGATCTAGGCAAATCCATTCCCTTCCCTCCTTGTGTCCCAGCAAGAATACTCAAGGTACAGATGCATGGCGGTTTATATCCATCTAAGCCGCCTTCTATTATCATCCCCAGCTGAACATTCTGATAGATGTTAATGTGAAGAGGCCCAGGAGAAGAAGCCTCTGGTCAGGCTCCTAGAGCAGCCTATACATCAAGGGCAGTCAAATACATCAATCAGATTGATTTCATTTCCTATTCAGGCTTACAGAACACAACTCTTTGAACTGATCATTTTCACTTCTCTGTTTAAATGGTTTACCAAGAGAGAGAGGCATCTGATACATCCTGTTGTTGAATATGTACATTTAAATGGGGATAAGAATTTTATCCTGCATGAAACATCCTTGTTTTAGTGTAGTCGAGCTGTTATAACAAAATGCCGTAAACTGGGTGGCTTATAAACAATGATTTCTCATAGTTCTGGAAGCTGGCAGTCCAAGATCGGGGCGCCAGCATGGTTGGGTGAGGGCTGTCTTCAGGTTGCAGACTACCCATTGTATCCTCACATGGTGGAAAGGGCTATAGATCTCTCTGCAGTCTCTCTTATAAAGCCTTGCTCTCATTCAGGAGGGTTCCACCCTCGTGACCTAATCACCTTCCAAACCCCACCTTATTAATATCATTACTTTATGGTTAAAGGTTTTCATATATAAATTTGAAGGACACAAATATTCGGACCATAGCAGTTCTCAAAGGGGTTGACGTTAAGTGCCTTTTTCACAAGCCATTCAATGGTTTCCCCAATGTCTATTAAATACATTACAAACCTGATAGACTAGCAGACTCACCATGTCTTTCCTAGTGCTAGAGATATAGGAGGTCCAATGATATCTTAGTCTTTATTTTAATATACAAGAACTTCATTTGTTCTCTATCTATGAGCTCTCTCTTCTATTTCATTGATCTGTTGTTGATTCCAGGGGTTTTCAACTGAGGATTTGTTCTCAAATTGTAGATTTGTCTACTGTTGCCCTAAATCTCTGTTTTTGTTTTGTGTATTTTGAAGCTCCGCTCTTAAATTCATGCATTAAATTCCCGACTTCTATTGAGCATTTAATGTTCTATTTTTATATTGGATATTTGCCTATAATTATTTATTAAATAATGATATTTACTGATTATAATAATATTTAATGACTGCTTTAAAGATTTTAATTTGCATCCTTAACTTATCATACTGTATTTTTAAAAAGATTTCATTCGTTTACTGGAGAGAGAGAAAGCACAAGAAGGGGAGGGTCAGAGGGAGAAGCAGACTTCCTGAGGAGCAGAGAGCCCTCTGTGGGACTCAATCCTGGGACTCTGGTCTTCTGACCTGAGCTGAAGGCAGACGCTTAATGGACTGAGCCACCCAGGTGCCCCTATAAAACTGTATTTTTATATTTCCATTTACCACTTGCCTGTTCTTTAGGCTGTTAGTACCCTATATTTTACTTCTACATATTCTATAAAATTCACATTATTTTTCTTTAAACAGTCAATTATCTTTTAAAGCAATTAAAAATAGGATTTTAAATGTGTTTTATATTTATCCACATATTTCTCAGGTTGGTTTGCATCAGTAGTCAGATTTGAAATAGTTTTTAATAGAAAAAAATCATAAACATATGCTAGACTTCCAACTCAAAACTTAGATTTCAGGATTCTGAACATCCTTAATTTTATTATTGTGTTAAATTTTGTTGTAAAGGAAAGCTTAATTTCTAAATATATTAACATAGTTATATATTTTCTTTATTCTATATTATCCACACATTTATTTTTAATTAATTAATTTATTTATTTATTTATTTTAAGTAGGCTTCATGCCCAGTGTGGAGCCCAACATGGGGCTTAACTCACAACTGTGAGATCGAGATTTGAGCTAAGATCAAGGGTTGATCACCTAATCAACTAAGCCACCCAGGTGCCCCCACATAATTATCTTTATAACAACAATATCAATATAACTATGAAAAATAACAAATGCAGATTAAAATACCTATATGGTTCTTTTTGTTCTTGTAATCTTTTGTGGGGATGTATAGTTAAAACACCAATCAAGTCACTTAACAAATATGTATAGAACCTGATGTATAATTCAACCTGATGTATAATTCAGTCTGTTTCCAATTTGGGGCCATTTTTTCTTTATGTATTATTATTATTTAACTATGCAACTAATTTTCAAGATTCCAAAGTTAAAACCCTATACCAAGGTATATTCACTGTAAGTTTCATTTTCGTCCTTGACTATTCTACACTGTTCTTTTCCTCCACCAAGGGGTAGCCATATAAATTAAATTAATAAATGATAAAATTACTTTCTGTTTTCATTTTTAACTAAAAGTATATGTATGTGTATTTATATTTATGTGCCCGTGTATATGTATATGTATGTGTGTTTATGTGTGTAGATATGTCACATCCGCTATTAATACCATTTTTGAGGTTTCTGAGATTCTGTAAGACATCAGAGATACTTGAAATGCAGAATGGGACAGTTCATTTTACCTACAATGAAACCCAACAGATGTTTTGAATTGGGGGGTTGTTCTGGTCTCCTGGAGAATCATATACCACAAAGCTGGCATATTTTAAAAAGAGTTATAAGCTAAAAGAGATTAAAACTAAGACATTTTGTGATATGTGGGTTTTAGCAAATGGAACAACTTCTGATATTTCCAAGGCCACTAGGGTGTTTTTATAACTCAGGGGTGGTGAGACTTAACCTTAACTAAAATTTTGGAGTTTGATGATTTTACTCCTGAGCATCTGGGCTTTTTTTTTTTTTTCTTGGCTTCATTACTGTTTGTCTGATTGGTTTTTCCAACACACTGATGTTTCTCAATGGGGAGGGGAAATGGAGCTGTGATGAGAAATGTCAGGTCTGTGCAAGCCCCATATCTGCCTCCATCACGGTTGCCAGCAACCTCCAAATTCTCTAATTCCTCAATTTCATACAAGTCTGCGTACTTGTCTTTATCTTCAGTTTTAAGCCCATCCCACTCTGGGACCAAGCCTGAGTAAGACCAACGTTAGAGACTCCTTTATTCAAATGCAGTAGAATCAGATCCAACTCCATTCACGCTGCCAGGCACTGTGCTACATTCCTCCCTGATGCCTAGTCTCTGGTCACTGTCACTTATATTATTGACATCTTCATTATACCTGTCCATTTTTGTATCCTCCTTTATGTACTTACCCTGATAACCATTTTATGATCTGTCCTTGACAGCACGTGCACAATTCTAATGTAATTTGAGATCCTTGCCCAGTACAATTCCTTTCTTCTCCCAATGGCCCAGAACTGATAACTGGGAACTGAAAGCATTACCTGGTTATGCAGGGTAACATAGAGATTACAGGGATTAGTCTAACATTTCTGGGTCCTCTTCAGCAGATAGATCTAAGGCATCAAAGAGTGAGTCCAGAATAGCCCAAATCCTTCTCCATTGCTCCTCAAGTTGATGCTACAGTAAGAACATGGGCTCTGGAATTAGATTGCCAGGTTGCCATTCAGATTCTGCCACTTATTAGCCCTGTAAACTTGGACATGTTATTTGACTGTTATGTGCCTCAGTTTCCTGATCAGTGGAATGAGCACAACTACCTACTCCATAAGGTGATTGTGTAAGTTCAGCAAGTCATACATTTAAAAGGCTTAGAACAATGCTCAAGCACTCAATAAAAGATGTTTGTTAGGATAAACATTATTATTGTCAAGAGATCATCAAGAATTATAAGAGGTAAAATATTGTCTCATAATGCTTGGTTATGGACCATAGAAAGCCCTGGAGCACAAGATTCAATTTAATATAGCAGTCAACCTATAGGCTATAGTTATACTACGGATCCAACTTTACTTGGATTACTTCCTGGAAGAGATTCATGATCATATTATTTAATTTGCACTACTTAACTTGAGACACATACTAGATATTAATATCACTCAAATAAAATTTGATATCCTATCTTTTCCAATCTCTACATAAAGTATCACTCAAAGAAAACACAAATTCCCAGAAGTTTGAAAAACAATTCAACTTGTGGTTGTCCAGTTTAGAGTTACTATCAATTTTAGCCATTTTAAGGTAGCTTGAGAAAGTTGGAGGTTTCTAACCTGATGAAATTCTGGCCAATCCTGACTCTCCTCTTTTTTTTTTTTTTACCTCAAATAAAATTATCAGTTGTTAGACTTTGATTAAGACTTGAGTAAATTTATAATGATATCTAAAATAAAAATTAAGTATTTGGGCATATCAGCATGTTATTTACACACATCTTGACCAACCAAGAAGTATAAAGAGAAAATAGTTGCAATTGAGCTCTCAGAGTGCATAAAATTCTTTGTATAATATACAGGAAAGCACTTTGTAACTAACTATAAGATATTTAGATGACAATGACAGCTAAAATTTGGCTCATATCCTGTCACTTCCTCTGGTACTTAACACCCATCAAGTACTTACCAAAATTAGGGGGAAAATCGTTCTTTTTCTTGCCTCCCATTCTTTAACTTCTGGAATAGGGTCTTCCACTGATCTACCCTCTTGCAGACTTCTCCTTATACAAAGAGGATTGATTTAACTTACTGGAGAGTTGGACAGAACCTCTCCCTCTTTTAACCATGTCAATCTTGGGAAGGACCCCATGTATTCAAATCAAAGGAGACTGTCATCACATTCCTGGCTCTCATTCATTTGCAATTAGGGAAGTTTGAGGTACACTGGCATCTCCCATATGGCTGGTTGAGTATCTCTTTTTAGACCTAACTCTTCCTATAAATAAGTCCCAAGCCAAGCAGGATTTAAGTAGAGGAACTGGAAGGAAACATACTGTCTTTTTACCCAAGCTATGCTCACCAATTTACCATTAATGTTAATCTTTTCCCCAGTCTGAGTTCTTTATGTTTTAATTGGTCAGGGACCTATAGAAACAGAGACCTGAGAACAATTCAGTTATCATGTTATATTTTTTGTTCAGTTTTTACCTCATTAATCTATGCTATAAGTAGTGATGAGCAGTAATGGAATCTTTCTCAACCATGTCACTTCAGAACCTAACAAACTAGTAAGTGCCTAGTATGTGGTCATAGATTGTTTGCAGATAAAATGATTCCTATGGAACATTTACCCTAATAAACTTCAGAATAGGGCCTGATTTTAAAGATCAATCCCCAGAACTTGCTTTTGAAACTATAACTTGATTTCTAACACAGGATTTTCAGTTCCTGTGTTCTCAAATTCAGGGCAAACGTTCTATAAAGTAGTAATGTTTTCTTTCTCACATGCCATTTTTACTTTCTGGGTTGGGTGGTGAGGCTCTTCCTGTTCCTGCCTAAAATAGAACTTTCCAAATTAGTCTGTCATGAATGACTTGGCTTCCTGTCACACCTGACTCCTCATGGGGAGATGTTGGTCATAAAGGCTAAGTTTCACCAATCCTCTGAGTTTCTTGTGAAAAAATGCAGGTTTTTATTTAGTAGGTGAAGATTGAAATTCTTCATTTCTGACATCTCTCCAGGGATGCCCATACTACCAATTTGAGGGCCATCCCTTATGTAGCAAGAGATTAGATGACCAGCTTTACAAACAATATCCATTCTTTAAACTTCATTTAATTGTACTATGTGCCAAGCACTGGGATAAGTAACTAAAGAGAAATGTAACCTAATTCTAACTCATAAGAAGCCCAAACTCTAACATGGCAGCAAACATAATAAATTAATGCTATAAATGATGTCCATTAAAAGATGAAAACACAAGTCACAAACGGGAGAAAATAGTTTCACAAGCCATATTTGATAAAAGATTGTTATCCAAACTATACAAATAACTCTTTTTTAAAAAGATTTTATTTATTTGTCAGAGAGAGAGAAAGAGAGAGAGAGCACACAAGCAGGCAGAGTGGTAGGTAGAGGCAGAGAGAGAAGCAGGCTCCCCACCGAGCAAGGAGCCTGATGTGGGACTAGATCCCAGAACCCTGGGATCATGACCTGAGCTGAAGGAAGCAGCTTATCCAACTGAGCCACCCAAGCATCCCATACAAATAACTCTTAAAACTCAACAATAAACAGACAAGAGCCCAATTAAAAGAAGGGGTAAAAGGCCTGAATAGATACCTCACAAGAAGATACATGGATAACAAATAAAAATACAGAAAGATTGTCAATATCATATGTTAATAGGAAATTGCAAAGTAAGACAAAAATATTACTATACACCTATTAAAATGGACAAAATCCAGAGCACTGACAATACCAAATGCTGATGAGGATGTGAGCAACAGGAACTCTCATTCATTGCTAATGGAAATGGGAATGCAGAATGGTACAGCCACTTTGGAAAGCATTTTGACAGTTTCTTACAAAACAAAACATCCTCCTACCACACGATCCAGCAATCATGTTCCTTAGTATTTGACCAGAACTGATCAAATAAACCACATATACCAAACTGGCCACTACACTGGGAAACCTAAAGTAAATGATCCGAGGTGTCTTTCAATGGTGAAGATTGTAGAGCATATATTCTGGATCTTCTGAATGAGAATTTCTTAGTGCTAGGAGTTGGTAACCTGCAGTTTATCAAGTTGTAGAGGCTGTTATTCAGTACCATAACGCCTGAGAATCACTTTTCTGCTTCATGTCCACACATTTTTTTTTTAGTACAAAAGCCAATACCAAATTGATTCCAAAGAAGTTTTAATAACTTTATTATTCGCTACCTTATTATGAAATAAGCCATGCAAATAATACTGAAATAGATTTATGTGGGAAATACATATATAATTCTGACACCCTTTATTAAGAAGCAATAAAAACATAAGTGATTTGGAATTTTGGCAGCGTGATACAAATGTAAGAATAAATCATTTGTAGAAGTGAAATCATCATCAACATTATCTTTACTATAAGACATGCTAAGAATATAACAATAGACAGAAAATTTTTTGTTGCTTAAAATTAAGAAAATTATGAAGCAACTGTTCAGCTGTGTGTTTTTATCTGATAAGGACAGCTAAAGGTATCCTCCCATACTTCCTGTTTCTATATTTAAGAATACCGCAAACAGTTATTCTAATAAATCTTTTGTACGTAGTTGCCTAAAAATGCAGCTTGGCTGAAAGAGCCTACCTAGATCCATTGCTCAAAATTCCAGGTATGGTGCTATCATACTTGCTTGATAACAGTGACTCTAAAGAAACATCCACAATCCCAAATTAAGGGGCAAAATCTTTTTTTTTTAATTTTTATTAACATATAATGTATTAGCAGCCCTAGGGGTACAGGTATGCAAATCGCCAGGTTCACACTTCACAGCACTTACTATAGCACATACCTTCCTAAGGGGCAAAATCTTAATGTCAGTGTTGTTACAGAAGAAAAGTTCCACCACAAAATCCCAGTTTTATCTTTATGGGATAAAAAATGTTATGGGAGGGGACGCCTGGGTGGCTCAGTTGGTTAAGCGGCTGCCTTCGGCTCGGGTCATGATCCCAGCGCCCTGGGATTGAGTCCCACATCAGGCTCCTTGCAGAGCAGGGGTCATGATCCCAGCGCCCTGGGATCGAGTCCCACATCAGGCTCCTTGCAGAGGCAGGCAGAGGCAGAGGGAGAAGCAGGCTCCCTGCCTCTGCCTGCCTCTGCCTGCCTCTCTGTCTGCCTGTGCTTGCTCTCACTTGCTCTCTCTCTCTGACAAATAAATAAATAAAATCTTTAAAAAAAAATGTTATGGGATATCATACCCTCATTGCCATAATTTCAAACTTTATTTTCATACATTTTCTCTAATGATCCATTTGCTCTAGTATTCTGAACCTCTTAGGAAACTGAAATGGAATGTCAATTCTGTCGGTTTCTCTTTTTACTATTTCTGTAAGTCACCTAGTCTTCCTTACACACACACACACACACACATTCATTTGTGCAGCAGCTCAACTATTTGTTCAAATGGATCCAACCTTTGCTGTCCACTTTGTATGAGGTGTACTGCCTTATTTAGTAGCAGCACTGGAGAATCCTAACAGTATCAATCTATTGAATAAAAGTTGTTATTATGGATAAAGTTATTTTTGAAATAATTAGACTCAAGTACTCTGGAAATTCAGAAACTTTGAAAGCATCTCCTCTTGCTGTAGTCAAGTGACTGCAACTACAGTATTTTAACATGAATTGTTATGAAGCCGTACAGATGTGCTTAATGAAAGCATGGTGACCTGTACTGGCCAACTAAATATTCCAGGCTTTTCTCTATTCCATTAACGATGCTTTTCATTTGCCATCAGGTCAACCATGATGCAGTTTAAGTTACCAATCTGCACCTGCCAGATGATACTTATTTTCACTGATTTTTATGTTTATTTAGGCATCTTCAAGGATATTAATTTAGCAGCATTATGTTACATTTATATGCATTATTTCATGTGACCCAAACAATGAGTCACAACTGTGTTTATAAATGAACCACACGTTAATACTCCATTACTACCTATGGTTGCTTAGCAGTGTATCAGGGTAGATAAAACCATTTGTCAGGGATGGGGAGCATCTACTCTACATTAGCTGGTATATTACACATCTTTATTGCACCATTTCTTCTTTCTATTATTTTCTTGTATCAAGTCAAAAATGACTTCTTCTTTACATTTAAGAAACCCCAGTATGAGATGGACAGAGGAAAATTTCTCATCATGGAAAAACGATGAGAAATAAACATAATATAGTTGCTTTGTTGATGGTTAGTCAGTCAAACTGGGACATTATTTCTTCATCAAGAGAGTGTAGTGAACTAATCCAGATAACACAAATCTCTCTTGCCTACATGTATCTCTCATCCTCCAAAAAAAGATACTAACTTTGTCCATTGGGTAAAATGTATCTAAGTTTAAATGTTCTGCTACTCTGCTACTCATAATACCATTCAGTTTTGGAGGGAAGGGTTTTTGGCTGTTGTTCAGTGCTATGATATAAAAAAGTTCCCTCATAATTTTGGGGGAGAAATTTTAGTCATTTGTCTTATGGACCCTTAAGACCCAAGCACCAGCATGATGAACCTCCTTGAAGTGAAACTTCTCAGGTTGAGGTATACTGTCTGACATTTTGTTGGGCTCAGAAAATGGCGTTGACATGCTGATCATTCAGTGATCATTGGTTGGAGATCCAGATGGAATTTAAGTCCTTACACATATGGCTGCATATTCTGTAGGGGCTTCTTTCACATTCCTTGGTTGTCTTGGGTTTATTCCAATGACAGAATGGTTCAGGGAGGCATAAACAATGCTCTGTTTGTTTTCCTCCAGACATGGGTTAGAATAAACTTCAGACTCTTCCTGGACCCTGAACCAGGGGTCATTATCATAAGTACTAGTCTCTGATGGCAGGGTTTGGGGATTTTGCCTGGTTCCCAGTTCAGTTTGCTCACTCCTAAAGGGCTGGGGAATATCAACCTATAAGAAAAAAAAAAAAGATTGTTTTAACTACTACCTAAGGATGTGATAGTGCATACATTTAGCAAACTATGAGCGTATGCTACATTGAGTCAATATACCAATAGAAATAATTTACTCTTCCTCACTTTTGCTGCTGACACATCTTTAGCAGATTCTTACTTGTTGAAAGATGAAAGGCTTAAGGACCACTATGTTCCTCCTATATAGTTATTTTGTGCTTTTTTATTAGTCACTTTTGAAGTCACAGAACACCTCTAGCTATACAAGAACATTACCTGGTAAAAATGAAGATGCAATTTTATTATTTTTTTAAAGATTATTTATTTATTTATTTATTTGTCAGAGAGCACAAGAGCGAGCACAGGCAGACAGAATGGCAGGCAGAGGCAGAGGGAGAAGCAGGCTCACTGCTGAGCAAGGAGCCCGATGTGGGACTCGATCCCAGGACGCTGGGATCATGACCTGAGCCAAAGGCAGCCGCTTAACCAACTGAGCCACCCAGGCATCCCTGAAGATGCCATTTTAATGCTGAGTTGCTATTTCAATTTTTAAATACCAGTTTTGTCAGTCAATTTATGTTCTTGATGTTTGGCCTAACTCCTTGAAGGCGTCAAGTCCACAGTCTTTGACAGTCTACCCACCTTATCAGGTCCTTTGTCATTTTCATTTTATTTTTTTAAGATTTTATTCATTTATTTGATAGATAAGTAGGCAGAGAGACAGGAAGAGAGAGAGAAGGAAGCAGGCTCCTTTCTGAGTAGAGATCCTGATGTGGGGCTCAATCCCAGGACCTTGAGATCATGACCTGAGCCAAAGGCAGGTTTTAACCCACTGAGCCACCCAGGCGCCCATGTCCTTTTCATTTTATACATGAAATAGTACATCTCCTACCCCTCCTTGTCAGAATTCTACCACAAGTGCATATCAGGCCCTATCCCAAGAAGCTAAGCATTAGCTGCCGAGTATCCTGCTTCCCTCTGATGAGGTGGCTGCCTAGAAAATAACACTAAGGCTGAATGATTGAATGAAGCAAGAATCACTTTACCCTTCCCAGTCTCTTAGCTTAGCTGGAAAGTGTCCCAGCCTTCACTCTAAGGAATGTAGTGAAGACTTCAGAGAAGCACT
Organism: Taxidea taxus jeffersonii; assembly: GCA_003697995.1. NCBI lineage: Eukaryota > Metazoa > Chordata > Mammalia > Carnivora > Mustelidae > Taxidea > Taxidea taxus. The sequence goes on along the minus strand of RCUC01137568.1, from coordinate 6,915 downwards.
GAAGAAGAAAACTGTCAGAACCTAATAAATAGCCATAAATCCTCAATATATCAACAAGATTCCTGTTGTGCTTTTATAATATATATGTCTGTCATATTATATATATGTGTGTGTGTGTGTGTGTGTGTGTGTGTGTGTGTGTGTATATATATATATATATATATATATATATATGTCTGTCAACTCAACCTGGCTCCCTTTCCAAAAGATGGTTGGTTTCCATGGAAAACTTAATTAAAATGAATGAGGTTAAAGAAAACATGGTGCTCTGTGGCTTGCTGTACCCTGTGGCATCTCAGCAAAGTGGGTAGATGCCACAAGCTGGGGCGCCATACTGTGATCGATAGAGATGACAAACACCAAGGCAACTATCCTACTTTATAAGTGTATGGCATTTTACAGTTTACAAAGCTTTTTTTTTTTTAAGATTTTATTTATTTATTTGACAGACAGAGATCACAAGTAGGCAGAGAGGCAGGCAGAGAGAGAGAGGAGAAGGCAGACTCCCCGCTGAGCAGAGAGCCTGATGCGGGGCTCCATCCCAGGACACTGGGATCATGACCTGAGCCAAATGCAGAGGCCTTAACCCACTGAGCCACCCAGGCGCCCCAACAAAGCACTTTTAAAAAAATGCACAGCTGAGTGTTTTTTAGTATTCAAGTACATTTACCCTCCAGAGACCATTGTGAAATAAGACCAGAACGTTGGCTTTTATATGTACCTGCCATGTTTTAAGCAGTTCCTTTCTCTCCTTGATTTCTATTCCACTGGTTCCAATCCAAGTCCCTTCCTAAGAAAGTTTTAGTCTCAAAGATCTAATATGACACCACTTTATTTTTTTAAATGTTGGACAACTCAAATGACACAAAGTTCTGAATTCCTATGAAAGACATAGACATCTTAATAGAAAATTCCCAAATAATAAAAAACACACACACACACACAATCCCTCTTGAATTCAACTTCAGATCATAAATAATTTGTCCAGCCTACACAGGAAGAAATATGACTACATTTTAACCAACCTGGGCTTAACTTAAATAAGAAACTATTTAGATTATCATTGTAAATTGTTTCATAGATCTCAGTCCTGATTGTAACAGAATGTGGTTCATTGGTATTCACTATAGAAAGAACGAAAACAACATTTAAGTACATTTTCCTCCTTGAGAAACAAAACCTTAGCACCCAACACAATGTTGTTTACTGCCATTTACGAAAAACTTAGTATGAGTTTACAAAGTTGAATGCATTTGGCTTGATTTAAAAGTGGGCAACCTGGTGGGGGGTGCTAAGTGTCATTTAGTATTATAGGTAAAATTTTGGCTATATCTGCCTTTCGCATTTCTGGAACTTTTGAGAAGTTTACTACATCTTTATCTCTACCCTTCCACCCCAAAACATTCATATGCACACATAAGTTCCTTTGTAGTACCTCATTGTGACTATTTGCTTTTAACAAAATAACTTCATAAAATGTTTTCAGAAATGTATTGCCTCATCTTGTATTTTTTTTTTGAGTTCCAATATTTACACAACATTGAACCCAAAAGAAAAACCCAAGTTTGTATTTCAAGAACTTGTAGGAAAATTTGGCCCTGCCTCCAGAATGCCCTAGGCTTTATCTGGGAGGTCCCTTCCTTGATAAGCCCACACACATTATGGAAGACTTTTGCATAAGGAGTAACTTTTCCAGTCGGCCTTCTATATCTGCTGGTGGATCTAGGAAGCAATCACACAGTATTTTATGAGATAATTTATGGTTCATTCTTTCATTAACTTTCAACTCTCTTCCAGAAAGACTTTAAGGTATTTTTTGTGAGAATAAATGAATAGCCTGAAGTTACATAACAGGGCAAGAGGAGATTCAAGTTATATAATCCAATCTCTGACTTTTCTACTTCAGGTCTACACTGTCACTCATGCCCTTCCAAAGACCACTTATTATAAGTCTTGTTAATCCTGAAGAATCTTTGCTGCAGTTGGAGGTAAATGTAAAATAAACACAATTTTTGTTTTTTAAGCAAGTTGATATATAGAGAGAGCATTTAGGCAGTTCCTGGCATAGGGTGAGTGTTAAATCACCTTACCAAATTTAAAATAATGTATTAAGATGAACATGGTTAACAGACTGCGTTTGCTTTAACAGATACATAGGACATACCAGGTTAACTTCCCTTCCTGCTGTATCAGAAGGCTTCTTTTGTCCTGCTGAAATTAAGAAAGAAATATGAGAAAACAAGAAGAGAAAAGAACAACACAAAATTCTTCCCCAATTCCCTGTAAGTAGAGGTTGTGGGAAGAATATGGGTTCTGGAATCTGATTGGTTGGTTGAAATTCGTTGTCTAGGGCAGAGGCAGGCTGCCTCCCCACCCACATCCATGAACTTGCATGCCAGTGGCAGTGTTACTACTAGTTTTGGCTTGTTTATTTGCTGGCAAGTACACCTCAGTTTGTGAGCATTCACGCTGCTCACTTTTTTCACTGGTTCTTTACTTCTTACTCCAGAGAGCCCTCCGGCATATCCAAGAGGAAGGGGCAGGATCTAGTACCTCAATTTAAACACTCTGGAAATCCTTGTTCTGCGAATATTCGGTACTCAATGTCAGACACACTGCTGTCCTCTCACCTACAGAGGCCAGGATCTCCTATGGCCCAGTTCACTCCAGATGTGGTAGATCAAAGGATTTATCTCTGCCTCTTTTTCTAAAGTTTTCTGAAGCAGTCTCAAGAAAGATGGTAAAAGCTGGGGAGGGACCATGGAAAGAATCTTGGAGTTACAGATGTGAAGCTGGGGTTACAGAGGATTCCCTCAGTATTCTGGGAAGGTTCTGGGCTCCGGAAGTCCTTACCACAAAAGACCAGAAGATTTTTTTTTGCCCAGACAAAGCTTTCTCTTGTGGCAGAAATAAGGGATGCTCTGTCTAGCTTCATTTCTATAGCTACACTGTGGCTGCCAGTGTGGCAAATGGTGGGAGGAGATGGCAGAGGGGGAACAGTAAAGACAGAGAGAGAGAGAGAGAGATGGGGTGTTTCGGATTAGAGCTACATCAGAATTCTCCACACTCTCTCTTACTGTGAATAACTGTCTGCTCATGACTCTGAAGGAATTCTTAGAAAAGCAGAAAGGAATTGCTTCTAAGATGTCACATCTCTCCCATCCTATCCAAACCCAGATGTTTCAAATGCATTATTTTTGGGTGACAGTTTAGTTCAGGTATGTGTTTTGTTTTTTTTTTTAAACGTTAAGGGTTTTTTTTTTTTTTAAGATTTTATCTATTTATTTGACAGACAGAGATCACAAGTAGGCAGAGAGGCAGGCAGAGAGAGAGGAGGAAGCAGGCTTCCTGCTGAGCAGAGAGCCCCATGTGGGGCTCGATCCCAGGACCCTAGGATCATGACCCGAGCTGAAGGCAGACGTTTAACTGACTGAGCCACCCAGGTGCCCCCAGGTATGTGTTTTTGATGGCATCAGAAAGTACAGACATAGGGGTTTCCTTTGGGGCTATCTAATCTTCGTTTAGACAACGTTGTGTGTGATTGGCATGACGTGGTGTGGCTGTGAAAAAGAGAATGAGACTAATTCAAATCAGACATGTTCACCTGAGAGATTATTTCAACCTCCCTTTCGATACCTTTAAAGTTCAGAAGAACAGCTTGTCACATAAACTTAAGATTGACACAAATAGAATGCGTAAGTCCCAGCCATGTGCCCTCCTTATCACAATCCCTGCCTGGAACACGGTGCTGTTGTGACTGTGCCTCACCATGACTGGAAGGGACCTGAATTAATCCATCTGTCTTTTTGGTGGAAGGATGAGTTGCCCCCGAGGAAATCATTACCCATGGTTCTTTGCAGAATATTGGGAAAGAAAACAACAGGAACCAACTAAAAATTAATCAGCTCTAATAACTGAATCCCAAATGTGTGGCACATAGCAGCAGATGGAAGATGGAACCCACCTTGGTGCCTTCGAAGGCAGAAGAATAGGTAGAAACAGGTAATAAGCAGAAGCAATGCTCCCAAAGGAAGCAGACTATAAAGTATCCATTGTCTTTCATCTGTCACTTCTGCAGAGGGTGGTCCTGAGGCACTGGTTGTATCTGAAATGTGAGTCAATGTTAAAGACAGTTAGGAAATTGCAGATATAATAGGATCAGTAACACCTTCTGCACCATTACAATTTAAATGAAGGAGACTTCCAGCTGATGTTTCTCTTTCTCTTCTGGAAGCCTTCCCCAAGAACCCTGTCCCTCAGTGTTCTCACCCACCTCTTGCTTTGTTGATGACCTAATGTGGGTGGTTCTGGGTTACAATTCAAGTTTTGTAATAATTTTTTATTCTTCTAGGGTTAATCCCCTCTAAAACAATACCCATAACAGCTCTCAGCGAGTACTTCACCAAGCTCTTTCCTTGACATTGTCTAACTTAATTTTCACATCCAGCCCTGAAGGAAAGTAAGGAAGCCATTGTTTTTATCCAGTTTCATGCCTTGATAAAAGTTTTATTGTTCCAAGACTTTCCCAAGGTCAGATAGCTAGTGAGTTGCGTTGGGACTCAAGCCAACATGTTTTTCATACTAAATTCCAATTCCTTTAACACAAAGGCTTTTTGTTGTCTCATAACCCTTTGGGATATCCAACTACTAAGTACTTTTCTTATCTCAAGAGACCTTTGTTATCACCAAATACGCTTTGTTGGGCCTATAGCCAGTGCTCATTGCTATGATCAATGTTGACATGCATTAAGTTTCTGTTTGCCTGCGGTAGATTGATTGCAACTCACTGACGAGTAAATGAACAATTTAATAGATCACAAACAACCTTAGAAACATGAATTGCAGCAGAGTAGAAAAATATCAGAAGGCATCACATATCATTAATGCCATATACATGTTAAATGTTTTATGCAGGAAATTTTTATTTCTAAATATATTAACATCACTATCTGCTTCTGCATGTGCTTGGTTTGAGGTAAAGGTGGACAGGAGATACAGAGGCTCTGCAAATAGTGGTTAGGTAATTCAGACTGGTAACAAATGCTGCTGTTTATGCTGCAGCTGCTGCTTGGATTAGGACAGCAGCCAAGTCATTACCAATGATGACAGACACAGCTGTCTGGGGGAAGGGTATAAATAGAAAGAGGGAGGAAAGTTCCCACATAGATAATACAAAAAAAATCCATTCAGTTAGAAAAATAAAACTTATTATTTCTCTGACCACCTAATAATCTAATTTCCTTAATTTTATTGGACTAGTTTGATACTTACATATCAGAGGATGTTCAGAATTATTTCTAGTCCATTCTGAAATAGAAAATCAAGATAAAGAAGTGAAATTGGTTGTAAAAACAACACACAGTTGTGTCCAAAATCAGAATTAATCTCCAAGAGGACTCTTGCATTTGCACTAACAGAATCCAATAACTCAGCTTAAAGGAATTTTCACAATTAGCAAATCAGCACCTCAAGATCATGGACACAAAATGAGTCTCTGGGTTTATTTTGAGGCTTGAAGTAAGACTGTAAATCCAGCACAAACTTTGTCTGTTTTGATTTTCTCTTCCCCATTGTTTAAGTATAAGGATAGAATACAGCCTGTAAAACAGCTTCCAGCTTAGAAAAACAAGATGGTCATTGAGCAGGTGCTCCAAGTGAGTGTGGAGACCCACAAGGAAAGGTTTCTTCTGATGACATTCTGACTATCATTCTGAAAGAGATGTTGCCTCCCAATTCCTACCCATTCATACCACCCCCACTTCTCTCCTGAGAAGATGACAACCTGCCCTTGTGAAGTTCCTAATCAGGGACTGGCCAAGGGCAAGTTGGGGAGGATGGAGTTATAGGTCAATGTACATTCTAGTGACTGTTTCCCAGCTCTGTCAACTTTTCTCTTAGAGCTTTGATTTGCAAAGCATTTTTCTTCATTCTGGGAGAATATTGCTTTCCCAATAGCATCCAAGCCCTGACTCTGTCACAGCCCTGTTAGTACATGGACCAATTCTTTTTTTCTTTTTTTTCCCCAGGGGCCAATTTTTAACTTGAACATAAAAAGAAAAAGAGAGTCAGATACAGAAACAAGAAAATTCCCAATAGCCCCTAAAAAAAGATATCTCAAGGGGAGAAAATGAAAATTTTTTACTATGCCTCCACATTATTTTTATGAAAAGCATCATCCTTAAATATAATTTCAGAGTATATTTTTCTCTGTCAGGACTCAATTCACTGAGTATTCCCAGGTACAGACGGAAAAGGAATTTTTCTTTGACTCTTTCCTTCATCACTTCATGAAAGGAAAATACATACCCAGTTCAAAGCTAATTCTGAAATAATTCACTTGGCTTTTGTGAAGGAAGCAAAGTTGACCCAGAAAAATATGACACAGTTTCTTCTTCCCAGGACCTTATAATTCTTCATGGGATAAAGAACATTTCCACACATTAAACTACAGTACAAGGAAATGTCCGGTAAATGAGAAGCACAGAGCTTAAATGGCATGAAATATGCTAGAAAAGAGAAATTGCTTCTCCTAGGATGAATCCTGGAAGGCTTCATTAAGCAGTGGGAAATGAATTGGGCTTGGCAAGAGGGCAGAATTTTGGTAAGTGGAAGCAGATGAATGGGTGGCCTGTGAATGGTGAGAAGAACATGGTGAAGACATGTGATGGTAGGTAGGGCTGTTGGGCTAGAGCAGAGACTCAAAGTGGAGTCCAGAAACAATCCAGAAAGGCAGGTGGGGATGGACTGTGGTAGGGCTTGAATGCTGGGAGTCAACTTTGAAAGCACTAAGGATGCTCTGCCAAAGACAAAGAGGAGTAGCATGATGGAAGAAATTTACTAGGCAAATTAAGTGTATTGGGAAGATATTTGGCTGAAATGGACCAAATAGGAAGCACTAAAGACACAGACTCCATA
>RCUC01137567.1:0-40115 GCA_003697995.1 Taxidea taxus jeffersonii | reverse complement strand
AAGATTTTATTTATTTATTTGACAGAGATCACAAGTAGTCAGAGAGGGAGGCAGAGAGAGAGGAGGAAGCAGGCCCTATGCAGAGCAAAGAGCCCGATGCGGGGCTCGATCCCAGGACCCTGGGATCATGACCTGAGCCGAAGGCAGAGGCTTTAACCCACTGAGCCACCCAGGCGCCCTCCTTTCTACATTTTTAATAGTACTTCAAGGACAAGGTAACCACGTACCAAATTTCTTTCCATTATGGAAAATATTTTTATAAGTAGATTTCTTTTTCTTGACTACCTTTTTTAGCCCCTTAGATATTTTAATTAAGAGAGTCACTTGTGTCATTTTGTTAGGTGACTTATTTAGGTGACTCTTTCAAGAGGTGATCTTTTGCTTGATGTCTTTTTTCTAATGCTTTGGAGAAAGGTTTAAATATAGTCAGCCACTAAGACCAGCATGGAAACCAGTATTCTTCTCCACATGAAATTTCAATACCTATAGAAATAGATACATGAACAAGAAAAATTAAAAATAAAAAGTAGGAAGTTAAAACATTAAAGTTAAAAGGATTTTGATTTCAGTAGATGTGTTTGTGCTACCAGTCATATTTCAAATAAAGAAAAAAATCACATATAGGCATAGTGGAAGAGAAAAGTAGCTCTAACCTCTCTTATTACAATTTTGCAAAAAGGAAACTTTTTTTTTCAAAGAAAAAGGAAACTTTTAAGGAGAAATTGCATTACCATATATTTTGAGCCATCATGTACATTTATAAATACATATTTCTAAAAATATAAATTATGATTTATATTTTTGTTCACATGTGAGCTAGTAAAAATACCAGTTAAAATAGAAAACAAAAGTCAAGAGAGTAAATAATATAAAATACTGAAGCTGAATATATGAATATTTAATAATAGCTGGAAATGTTCTGTAGAACATTTGAGGGTGTAGCTGATACCTTCAATCCACACGAAACAGATCTCCCACCCTTTGAATAATTTTTATTATCCAAAAATATGCCTCCTGTTACCATATTATAACTTTGTTAAGTCTCATAAAATATTCCCTCCAATTCTAAGGGAGTTTTATTCAACTGGCCAGAATTTTCCTTTTTATTTAAAGGTACTTCTGTTACCACGTGTACCGCTGCCTGTTTCCTCAGCATCACCTACTTTCAGTTCCTTTGTCCACCATTTTCTCTTTTTGGCCCCTTCACATCGCACCACTTCAGTTCTTTTTATTAGCTTAAAATAGAACCCCAAGAATTATTGTTCTTATTAGACATTCATTGACATGGCATTACTAAAACTAATATATCACCAAAAAAGCTTTTATTTCATTATTAGATAAAACTGGTTGTTGCACAGTATAGTTAAAATTCCATTGACTCAGTCTTCCTTGTAATTTTGTTTTCTCCCTTTCTCTTCTTTCCTCTCTTTTGATCCCCCATATCATTCATTTATATATGTGTGTGTGTGTGTGTATGTATGTATATATATAATACATTGTGTCATTGTGTATATATAATGTGTATATATATATTTTTCAAATCTGTTTTCTTTTATTTTTTATGTTGTCTCAGGAACTCAATATTCATTTTATCTATTAAATAAAGTGATTCAGCTCATTTTTTGTTTCACATTTTCCTTGAAGAACATTATCTGAAGAAGGCAATAGTCTACTCACAGTTCTCACTCCAGATCAATTGACTCCTCATAAATTACCATCTTCAGTACTTCGAAGTTTATCGCTCTTTCATAACATGCAAGAGATGGCAGCAAGTTATTCTTTAAATGGCCTTTTTCATTGATGGATTTTATGAAGTTGAGGAATGTCCCCTCTATCCCTATACTTTGAAGAGTTTTAATCAGTAAAGGATGCTGTATTTTTCTCAAATGCTTTTACTGCATCAATTCAGAGGGCCATGTGGTTCTTCTCTCTTCTCTTAGTCATTTGTTTTATCACATTGATTTGCATATGCTGAACAATCCTTACATCCCAGGGATAAATCCCTTTTGATCATGGTAGAAAATTATTTTAATGTACTGTTCATCCTATTAGCTACAATCTTGTTGAGAATCTTGGCATCCATATTCATCAGGGAAGTTGGTCTGAAATTCTCCTTTTTGATGGGGTCTATGCAATGCTGGCTTTGTAGAAAGAGTCTGGAAGTTTTCCTTCTGTTTCTATTTTTTGAAACAGCTTCAGGTGAATAGGTATTATTTCTTCTTTGAATATTTGGTAGAATTCCCCAGAGAATCCGTCAGGTCCTGGGCTCTTGTTTTTTGGGAGGTTTTTGATCACTGCTTCAATCTCGTTACTAGTTATTGGTCTGTTCAGGTTGTCAATTTCTTCCTGTTTCGGTATTGGAAGTTTATAGTTTCCAGGGATGCATCCATGTCTTCTAGGTTCCTTAACTTATTGGCATATAGCTGTTGATAATATTTTCTGATGATTGTTTTTTATTTCCTTGGTGTTAGTAGTGATCTCTCCCCTTTCATTCATAATTTTATGAATTTGTGTTCTTTCTTTTTTCTTTTGGATTAGTCTGGCCAGTGGTTCATCGATCTTATTAATTCTTTCAAGAACTACCTTCTAGTTTTGTTGATGTGTTCTGCTGTTTCTCTGGTTTCTAATTCATTGATCTCTGCTTTAATCTTAATTATTTCCCTTCTTGTGTGTTGATTTTCTCCAGTTCTTTAAGGTGTAAAGATAGTTTGTATATTTGCGATTTTTCTATTTTTTTGAATAAGGCTTAGACAGCTACGTATTCACTCTTAGGACCACCTTTGCCATATTCCATAGGTTCATTCTCATTGGTTTCCATGAATTGTTTAAGTTCTTCTTTGATTTCCTTATTGATCCAAACATTCTTGAGAGGATGGTCTTTAGCTTCCAAGTGTTGAATTTCTTCCAAACTTTTTCTTGTGATTGAATTGTGGTTTCAAAGCATTTGGTCTAAGAATATGCAGGGAACAATCTCATCGATTCAGACCTGATTTGTGACCCAATATGTGGTCTATTCTGGAGAAAGTTCCATGTGCACTTGAGAAGAATGAGTATTCTGTTGATTTAGAGTGGAATGTTCTACATATATCTATGAGGTCCACCTGGTCCAAAGTGTCATTAAAAGCTCTTGTTTCAGGGTGCCTGGGTGGCTCAGTGGGTTAAAGCCCCTGCCTTCAGCTCAGGTCATGATCCCAGGGTCCTGGGATCAAGTCCTGTATTGGGCTCTCTGCTCAGTGGGAGCCTGCTTCCCTCTCTCTGCCTGCCTCTCTGTCTACTTGTGATCTCTGTCTGTCAAATAAATAAATAAAATCTTAAAAAAAAAAAAAGCTCTTGTTTCTTTCTTGATTTTCTGCTTAGATGATCTGTCCATTGCTGATAGTGGTATGTTAAGATCCTGTACAATCATTGTGTTCTTATCAATATGCCTCTTTATTTTGATTAACAGTTGTCTTATGTAGTTGGCTTCTCACATGGTGGAGGCATAAATATTTGCAATTGTTAGATCTTCTTGTTGGATAGACCCTTTAAGAATGGTGTAATGTCATTCAGTATCTAAGACTACAGTCTTTAGCTTAACATCTAATTCATCTGATATGAGAATCACTATCCCAGCTTTCTTTTGAGGTCTGTTGGCATGAAAGATGGTTCTTCCTCTCTTCACTGTCAGTCTGGATGTATCTTTAGGTTCAAAATGCATGTCTTGTAGACAGCATATGGATGGGTCCTCTCTTATTATCCAATCTGCAACCCTGTGCCATTTTATGGGAACATTGAGGCTATTCATGTTGAGAATGATTATTGAAAGATATGTTTTTATTGTCATCATGTTGCCTGTGAGGACCTTGTTTCTATAGATTTTCTCTGTAAATTTCTGTTCTATATCACTCTTGAAGTCTTTCTTCTTTTATAGAAACCCCCCCCCTTAATATTTCTTGTAGAGCCAGCTTGGTGGTCACATATCTTTTACTCTTTGCCAGTCGTGGAAGTTCTTTATCTCTCCATCCATTCTGAATGTCAGCCTTGTTGGATAAAGTACTCTTGGCTGCATGTTCTTCTCATTTAGTGCCCTGAATAGCTCTTGCCAGCCCTTTCTGGCTTGCCAGGTTTCTGTGGACAACTCTGACATTATTCTGATATTCCTCCCTCTGTACATAAGGAATCTCTTCCCCCAGCTGCAGTGAATATCTTCCTTAATAGGGAAAAGCTGAGAGCCTTCACACTGAGATCAGAAACATGACAAAGATGCCCATTCTTGCCACTATTGTTCAACATAATAATAGAAGTCCCAGAAACAGCAATCAGACAACAAAAAGAAACAAAATGTATTCAAAATGGTAAAGAAGTCAAACTCTCTCTTCACAGATGACATGATAATTTTTCTGGAAACCGAAAATTTCCACCCCCAAATTACTAGAACTCATACAGCAATTCAGTAATGTGGCAGGATACAAAAATCAATGCACAGAAATCAATTGCTTTCTTATACACCCACAATGAAACTGTAGAAAGGGAAATTAGAGAATTGATTCAATTTATAATAGTACAAAAAAAAAATAAGATACCTTGGAATAAACCTAACCAAAGAGGTAAAAGATCTATACTCAAGGAACTATAGACCCTCATGTAATAAATTGAAGAAGACACAAAAAAGATGGGAAAACAGCCCATGCTCATGGATTGGAAAAATAAACATTGTTAACATTTCTATGCTGCCCAGAGCAATCTATACTTTGAACACCATCCTGATCAAAGTAGCATCGGTATTTTTCAAAGTGCTGGAATAAACAATCCTAAAATTTATATGGAACTAAAAAGACCCCAGATCACCAAAGAAATGTTGAAAAAGAAAAACAAATCTGGGGGCATCATGTTGCCTGATTTCAAGCTTTATTACAAAGCTGTGATCACTGAGACATCATGGTACTGGCACAAAAACAACATAGACCAATGGAACAGAGTAGAGAGCCCAGATATGACCCTCAACTCCATAGCCAAATAATCGTTGACCAGGCAGGAAAAAATGTACTGTGGAAAAAAATACAGTCTCTTTAATCAATGTTGCTGGGAAAATTGGACAGCTACATACAGAAGAATGAAACTCGACCATTCTCTTACACCAAAGAAAAAGATAAACTCAAAATGGATGAAAGACCTCAATGTGAGACAGGAATACATCAAAATCCGAGAGGAGAACAAGGCAGTAACGTCTTTGACATCGGCCATAGCAATTTCTTTCAAGACACGTATCTAAAGGCGGAGGAAACAAAAGCAAAAATGAACTTTTGGAACTTCATCAAGATCAAAAGCATCTGCACAGCAAAGGAAACAGTCAACAAAACAAAAAGGCAACCCACAGAGTGGGAGAAGATATTCACAAATGACACTACAGACAAAGGGCTGACATCCAATATCTATAAAGAACTTCTCAAACTCAACACCCTAAAAACAGATAATCAAATGTGGCTCAGTTGGTTAAGCAGCTGACTTCGGCTCAGGTCATGATCCCAGCGTCCCGGGATCAAGTCCCACATTGGGCTCCTTGCTCGGCAGGGAGCCTGCTTCTCCCTCTGCTCTGCCTGCCTCTCTGTCTGCCTGTGCTCGCTCTCTCTCTAACTAATGAGTAAATAAAATCTTAAAAAAAAAAAATGGGCAGAAGACATGAACAAACACTTTTGCAAAGAAGACATGCAAATGGCTAGCAGACACATGAAAAAATGTTCATCTTCATTAGCCACCAGGGACATACAAATCAAAACCACATTGATATACCACCTTACACCAGCTAGAATGGCAAAAATTTTAAAGGCAAGAAGCAACAAGTGTTGGAGAGGATGTGGAGAAAGGGGAACCTTCTTACACTGTTGATGGGAATGCAGGTTGGTGCAGCCACTTCAGAAAACAGTGTGGAGATTCTTCAGAAAATAAAAATACAGCACCCTATGACCTGGCAATTGCACTACTGGGTATTTACCCCAAAGATATAGGTGTAGTGAAGAGAAGGTCCATATACTCCCCAATGTTCATAGCACCAATGTCTACAAAAGCCAAACTGTAGAAAGAGCTGAGATGCCCTTCAGCAGATGAATGGATATGGTGGCCCATATCCATATGGTCCATAATTCCACCAGAAAGGATGAATACCCAACTTTTGCATCAACATGGATGGGACTGGAGGAAATTATGCTGAGTGAAATAAGTCAAGTAGAGAAAGTCAATTATATGGTTTCACTTACTTGTGGAACATAAGGAATAGCATGGAGGACATTTGATAAGGAAAGGAAAAGTGAAGAGGGGGAAATGGGAAGGAGAGATGAACCATGAGAGACTGTGACTCCAAGAAACAAACTGAGAGTTTTAGAAAGGAAGGGAGTGGGAGGGTGGGTGAACCTGGTGGTGGGTATTTTAGAGGGCATGTACTGCATGGAGCACTGGGTGTTATGTGTATGCAATGGATCTTGGAACACTACATCAAAAACCAATGATGATGTATGGTGACTGACATAACACAATCAAAATAAATAAATAAAAATAAGTGGACTTTTTCTTATTCCAAAAAATAGTTATCATAAAGTGGTTAAGACAAAAGTAGCCAAAAACTCTAGAGAAACAACTTCTCTATTAATAAGAAATGTTGGCTGGTCTTTGTTGTGTGATTGCTTATGAGAAGGATTGAATGAAGGATCTGAACAGACACCTCACTAAGAAAGATATAAAGAGGGTAAATAAACATGAAAATATGCTCAACATTACATACAATTAGGGAATTGCAAGTCAAAACAAGGTACCACTACACACCTTTTAAAATGGTAACAACTCAGGGCACCTAGGTGGCTCAGTTGTTAAGCAACTGTCTTCAGCTCAGGTCATCATCCCAGGGTACTAGGATTCAGACCCGCATCACATCCCTGCTCAGCAGGAAGCCTGTTTCTCCTTCTCCCCTCCCCCTGCTTGTGTTCCCTCTCCCACTGTGTCTCTTTCTGAAACATAAATAAATAAAATATTTTTTTTTAATGGTAACAACTCAAAACATTGACAACTTCAAATGCTACTGAACATGTGGATAAACAACAACTCTCATTCATTGCTGGTGGGAATGCAAGATGATACATTCACTTAGAAGATAGTTTGGCTTTTTTTTTTTTTAATAAAACTAAATACAATCTTACCATATCACCCTGTAAGCATGCTCCTTGGTATCTACCAAAGTCAGTAGAAAACTCATATTCACACCAAACCTGCACACATGGCATTGAAGTTCCTCAAAATGTTATAATTAAAATTACCCATATGATCCAGCAATTTTGCCTCACAGTATTTATCCAAAAGAATTAAAATCGGGATCTCAAAGAGACATGCATTTCTGTGTTCATTACAGCAGTATTCACAGTAGTCAAAATGTGGACACAACCTAAATGTTTGTCATTGGATACAATGAAACATCATGTATCCATAAAAAAGAAGGAAGTCCTGCCATATGTGACAACGTGGATGGACCTTGGAAATACTACGCAACATGAAATAAGCCAATCTCAGGACATATATTAGATGATTCCACTTAGATGAGGTATCTAAAATTGTCTAACTCAGAAAGTACATTGGTGTTAACAAGGGTTGGTGGGAGGAGTAACTGGGACTTGCTGTGCATCTGACAAAGTTCCAATTATACAGTATAAATAAGTTCTGCAGATCTGCTGTATTCCATTGTGTCTATTGTTAACTGTAGTGTATTGTATACTTAAAACTTTGTTAAGAGGGTAGATCTCATGTTCTCTTTTCTTATTACAATAATGAAAGCCAAAACAGAAAAAAACAAAGAAACAAACAAACAAAAAAGACCACAAAAGCACTGCACAAAGATGTTTATAGCAGCTTTGTCCATAACTTCTAAAACTTGGAACCAACAAGAAGTCCTTTGATAGGTGAGTGGGTAAATAAACTGTGGTATATAAAGATGATGGGATATGGTTCAGTGTTAAGAAGAAGTAAACTATCAAGACAAAAAGGGTATGAAGGAAACTTAAATGCGTATTACCTAGTGAAAGAAGCCACTATGAAAAGGTTGCATACTGTATAAGTCCAATTCTGATATCCTGATAAAAGCAAGACTATGGGGACAATAAAAGGATCTGTGGTTGCCGGAGGTTTGCAGTGAGGGAAACATGAATAGGTGGGACACAGATGGTATTTAGGTTAATGTAACTGTTCTGTATCATACTGGAATGGTAGGCACATGTCATTATACATTTGTCAAACTCATAGAATGTACACCAGTGTAAACAGTGGACTTTGGGTGGTAAAGATGCATTGGTATAAGTTCATTGATTGTAACAAATGTACTGCTCTGGTGAGGAATGTGGAGGAGACTGTGCATGGGCAGGCAGGGCAGAAGGTATATGAAAATTCTCTTTAACTTTCTGCTCAATTTTATTGTGAACTTCAAACTGCTCTAAATGTCTATTTTAGGGGTGCCTGGGTGGCTCAGGCCATTAAGCATCTGCCTTCGCCTCCGGTCATGAGCCCAGGGTCCTGGGATAGAGTGCTGCGCCAGGCTCCCCACTCAGCAGGGAGTCTGCTTCTCCCTCTCCCTCTCCCCATTGCTGTGCTCTCTCTCTCATGCTCTCTCTCTTAAATAAATAAATAAAATATTTTTAAAGAACTATAAAAAATTAAAAAAATGTCTGATTTAGACATTAACATCTTAACAAGTGCACTGAATGGCCTAGAGATAATGTCATTAATGTAAATTTTATCAAAACTAGAAGCCTTTGTGAGGTCATATTTTGTGAAACATGAAAAAGGTAATGATTACTTAGATTAGGTATTAGAGGAAAGATAGATACTGTACAGCCATCATTTCAATATATAATCTTGGGAAATGTTCATTTGTTCTAGTGATTGTTGAAGATAGAATGAAAACACCTCTCTTTTTCTTTTGCTACAATCTAGTCTTAAAGTTTTTGTCACTGTAATAGACAGGGCAATGTAAGGGGACACTGAGCAGCCTTCTATTTTAATATTTAATAGTGATTGAAACAAATTTGAGGAATGAGGTACCCTTAAAAAACCTAAATATGCCCTAAATATACAAAAATAAAACAAGCAGAAATGGAAATGTTTCAGAACTGGGTCTAGTGATTTAAACCACTGCTTTCATGGTGAGGAAAACAAAATTAAAACATTAAAACTGGCACCATCACCACACAAAAGCACATGCACACACGCATATAGCCACATGCACACACAGGAGCACAGACACGACTTGCACACTCGCACACGGTTTGATTACATGTCAAGTATGATTTCAACACCATTGTTTATTCTTGACATAAACAGAACAGAACCAAAGGGCAGATAAGTCAATCATGTTGGACAGTTTGGTATTGGTTCTCCATCCAATCTCTTACTTCTAAGAAATGAAGGTCTAGAAGCATGATACTTTGTGAGATGCTGATATTAAGCAGAGCAACTTTGATGCCTGGTGACCAAGTGTGTCCGTAGTTATGGGAGTGATCCCTTTGGCTGCCTCTTTATAGAGCAGAGTTCTTTATTGTCGCCCTCGTGGTTCCATGAACATCTGCATTGCAGTTCTTACACGGACTTTGCATTTTTCATGATGATAGCCTTTGCAAGTTCAGTAACAATGTTTTCAAAGAGGTTTATCAACAAGAATTATTAGCACATGACAGCCAGAGGAGGATAAAAAACATTATGGACTGATTGGTATAAATGATGGACTGTTTTCTGGGGATCACACATACACGTGAGTAAAACCCAGAGAGCAGTTGAGGGAAAAACATGTTCCTGCTTGGAGCTGCAGAGAGCGGAAGAGCTAAAGTTTATTGAAATTTGGGCATTCTTGTCAGAATATATTCATAACAAAATATTTCACTTATTTTAGGTCAAGTTGGTGAGGTTTGTGTGCATAAATTAAATTTTTATTGACTTTGAAACAAAAATGCAGCAGTACAAATCTCTGATTTGATCTTTGACATGACCTATGGTTTCAGCCGTTTAACCTCCTTATATTTGTATTCATTCATATTTAATGCAGATAATAATACCCATTTCAGATACAAATTGTAGGGAATAACCCATAAAGTAGGATACTTATGACAATTTATTAGACTTTGTAATAGATGTATAGATCATTTTAACAAGCTCATATAAGTCTTTCATTACGATATATATTTTACCATCTTATATTTTCAATGGATAAGATATATTAAAAACAGTAGTAAATATGTAGTAAAATTGTAACTATAAACTTCAAAACAAAATGCTACTTCTTTTCCATATTTACGTAAGAGTATAATAAACCTATATTTTAGCAATACTTTTCTAGGAAATAAAGAAGTTTTAGGAATTTAGGAAATCTAGTGACAATAACTATATTTACAAGATGTATCTCACTTGATCCAGGGAAATCAGAAATAGCATGGCAATATTTTTACCATTTTATAAATGAGGAAATTAGGGCTGCGTGAACATAATAGAACATTAATGGTAGAAAGTTTATTCAACGTTTTCTAGTTTTATCCAATACACAAATTCTAGATTTGGTCATGGAGGAAGTTTGTGGTATTTAAAAACAAACATTCATTGCTTTCCCTGTGGGAGAATCTGCATCCTCTAGCCGTCAACACTCCCCATTCCTCACACACCTCGACCTAAGGCTCTTCAGTGAATCGCTTTGCCACATGGATTTCCTGCCAGTACATTTGATCACTTCTGGTCAGAAATTTGCAGAAGTATTGAGTTGTTCTGCCATGTTTCCTTTTCTTTTTTTTTTTTTTTCTTTAATTTTAAAGGTTTTATTTATTTATTTGACAATGACTAAATAGTCAGAGATTAACACAAGCGCGGGAGAGGGAGAGGGAGAAGCAGGCTCCCCGCTGAGCAGGGAGCCCAGTGCTGGCCAGATACTAGGACCCTGGGATCATGTCTTGAGCTGAAGGCAAACGCTTAACGACTGAGCCAGGCACCCCGTGTCATGTTTTCTTTCTAATTCTCCATAGAGGCTGTCCATTCACTGGACCTAAGAATGAGGACACGGGAACAGAACTGTAGTTCATTCATGACTGACATGTTGCTTTAAGGAATTCTGAAGGGAATTGGGGGTAGGGATAAGTTTAGGGAAGGAACACATTTTCTTTTGTAAACCTCAAAGATTTATGATTGTTTGATGCAGGCTAAGATGATACATAATTAGATTGAATGCTTTTAAATAATTCTGGAAGCTTCTTACCTCATGAGAAATAACATATTTTAGATAACTCTAAAACATAGCCTATTTTATCAACTAAAATTCTCCACCCTCTCATTTCCATTCCTTTATCCAACTTCCTTATTTGAGAGCTTTAAACAATAATATCTTCTATATGGCTACACTTTAAATATTTGGTTATCATTGTGTCCCATCTAAGGCTCACCATCTATCACCATCGTCATTTGCTAATCCTCATAGTGAGAGTCAATACCACCTCCGGATTTTATTATCTATATGAATATGCTAGTCTACTGTCTTCATCAAGATAACTTTACTATGCTAGGAGACTCTTGACCAGGAAGATAAAAGTTGAAAATATAATTTTAATGTTGATTCTAATAACTTCATGAAACCTATCTACTCTTTAATATAAACCTCTTGAATGATAGTTTACACAGGAGAGTATTTCCCTCACCTCAAAATGCTAATTTCTTTCTGCTCCTAATCATAAATTATCATAATGATTCCTATCTGATTCTGATCAATTTCTGTATATTTAAACCACCTTAAGTTAAACTTCAACATATTTATTTATTATTTATTTATTTATCTGTTTGTTTGTTTATTTATTTTTTAGGGGAAGAGAGGCAGAGGGAGAGTGAAAAAGAGAGTCTTAACCAGGCTCCGTGCCCATGTGGAGCTGGACTTCGGCTCGATCTCATGACCCTGAGCTTGTGACTTGAGCCAAAATCAAGAGTCAGACCCTTAACCAACTGAACAACCTAGGCACTCCTCAGTATATTTCTTAACATGGCCCTTCTCTCTGGGAGGATGCTCCTAAGACTATCATCATAGAACAATAGCCTATTTATCAACAGATTGTTTTGGTGATGTTTTGGGAACCAAACATTTAGCATTCAGATTAAAAAAAAAATACATTGTAGGATGTCAGGGTGGCTCAGTGAGTTAAGCAACTACCTTCAGGTCAGGTCATGATCCCAACATCCTTTGATCTAGTCCTTCATAGGCTCCTTGCTCAGCCAGGACCCTACTTCTCCCTCTGCCTGCTTCTCCTCCTGCTTGTGTTCTCTCTCTCTGTGACAAACAAATATATAAAATCTTAAAAAAAAGAAGAAGAAGAATATAGAAAAAATTACGTTGTGTCTCTCTAGTTGTTTGTGCTCTATTTCTTGCCTATCCTGTGTCTCTCTAGTTGTTTGAGCCTTTATCCTGTCCCTCAACTACCAAGAGAGAAGAATAATTTAGATGAGTTGTTGCCTTGAAAATTATTCAAATTATAATCCACAAATCATGTAAGTAAGAGAAAATGAAATCATATTAAAATTGTTCCTTTCAAGAACTTTGTCAGTTAAAAAAAAAAAAAAATGAACTTAGCCTCTCCTCCCTTAAGTAATGTGTTGGTAGACTCTAGATGGGGTAAATGATCAAAAGTCAGATTACAAAGAAAGGAATAAAAAGAGGAATATAGACAAACAAAAGGGTAGAAACAGGGTGCCTGGGTGGCTCAGTGGGTTAAGCTGCTGCCTTCGGCTCAGGTCATGATCTCAGGGTCCTGGGATTGAGACCCACGTGGGGCTCTCTGCTCAGCAGGGAGCCTGCTTCCCCCTCTTTCTCTCTGCCTGCCTCTCTCCCTACTTGTGATCTTTGTCTGTCAAATAAATAAATAAAATCTTAAAAAAAACAACAAAAAAACGGGTAGAAACAATGTGGTTATGTATCATAAATGATATGTTAAGGAATGTGAGGTTAAAAATGGGGGTATAGTGAGTGTAGACTTTACCTGTATTAAAACTCAGATATGAAGAAGATTGTTATTAAAAATAGAAGTTTTCATGGTTTATTTGGCCTTCCTCTTATATTCTCATTATGCATTGGTCAACAGGAAAATAAAATCATATTGGATTGCACAAGTTATGAAATATCTTTAATAATTAAGTTAGTCTTTTTTGCAAACCATCTCTAATTAGAATAAAAACTTTTCAGAATTTTGGATAGGTTTTCCTTCTGCTGATTTGGTGTCACCTTGGTTCTGTTAAAGAACACATATTCAACTAAGTAAATTTAAAGATCTAATTTGTTTCATTCAATGATTCATGAACCCGGCAGCATCCCATCCAACAAATTGGAGGGCTCTAAGGAATTATAACAGATGGAAGGGTTTTATAGGTAGAAACAAGAGTGGGACAAGGAAGTTATTAGCAAAAAAAGAAAGGATTGTTTCAGGTAAGGTCACCTTTCCTTGGGGGAAATAGCAGGGAGTCTCATCAACATATTACCTCACTAGTACTGAACAAGAATTTCCAGACTTGGTTTAAAATTACACTCCTAGGAGAGTCTGAAAATGAAATTAGGTTAGGTATTATGTCTTGGTGGGGCTTAAAACAAGAGACTAAGTTTGAACCTGTTGTTTGCTTTATTGCTGGAGATCCCCTCTGACTCTCAGAGACATATGCAATCTCCATATTACTGAAGAAATGCGAAGCAGTTCAGACTACTAAGCCTTAGAGCCTCTCTCTCTGCCTGACCATGCTGTGGGGCAAAATTGCTGTGACTGTACCATAGATAGCTGTTGGTTGTGAAGGGACGGGTCTCTTCAGGTCCCAAATGGAGAGCAGGGCCAGTGGAACTGTTCTTTGCCCTCTTTTACTCTTTGAAGGCATTGCTATCTTTTCAAACAAAAACAAAAAAGAATGAAATTAGGACCTAGGTAGTCACTTCTCTCTCTTCTTTTCCCTCAAAACTTTCAAGCTGAGAATGTGGTTGAATTAGCTTCCACTCTTCTGTCCTTTTTGCTTAGTTCACACAGGTGAATCCTACATCCCCGCCTCACTATCAGAACTTCAGTTTTTGAGCTGTCTGAAGTACAGTTGTTGATATAGTAAAGAAGAATAAAAGACTTTAGAAAATCCTTTCTCACGTGAAAAGCCTGACTTACAAAGACCCATTGTCTTGTGCATAATCCAATTTGAATGTAAAAAAAAAATTAATACTGTTTGAGCCTTTCTCCTTTCATTCCATATGTAATCAATTTTAATTTCTTTTAAGTAGATGGATGCCTAGGGAAGACCAGGGCAAAGACCAGATACTTGAGAAAGCAAAAGGATGAAAAAATATAATTTTAAAATCAATTATTCCTTTCAGAGTGGTTTATTTAAAAGCTCACCACATCTATTTACAAAATTAATTCTCAATTTACTTTGATACTATACTTTTTACATGTGTCTTAATCTTATATAATTAAAAATCTTAAATATTAAAAAATAAAAGTAATACAAGATTCCTAATAAAAAGCATCACTTCTCTAACCCATTCCAAAAACACTTTTCAAATTAGTACTACTTTTTCTGTTTTTAAATAATTAAGGTAAATATATGGACCTTAAGTTCATTTGAGTGAGTTTTGGCAACTCCACACTCATTAAACTCACTCTTCAGTCACATATAGGACATTTCCATCAAACTCAGAGAATTCTCTTACCCTTAGTCTATTCACAGCTGAAGGGGAGCAGAATTTGCCACCCCAAAATATGGCTTTGTAGCAGAAGGGTTATTTTAGACTGATTATTTTTAAGAAATTGCAAACATGGGAAAAGCTCAAAAAACTGAGTAGAAATTACATTTTGGTAAGAGACTTTTGTCTTTAGCAGAAGGTGGAATTTAAGGTGGTGGCTTAGGCCATTTTGAGGAGTAACTCAGTTTTTCAGTCTATTTCCTATGTATGCAGAAGGTATACATGTTATTAAACTTATATTTCTTTTCCTCCTATTAATCTGTCTTTCATTATAGAGGGATATCAACTAGGAGCCTAGAAATTTAAAGGGAAAATTATTTTTCCTCCCCACACACATTTTTCCTACACAATCACCTACATTCCAGAAGTGAGACACTGCTCATTTATATCACAACATATTACTTCTGCCTGTGTTCTTAAATTAATCAGAGTGCGATCATAAATTATGTGCTGTCTATGCCTGATTCCTTTCACCCAATATAATTCTTTTGAGATTAATCCATGTTGCTGTATGTGTTGACGTTTCACTTCTTTTTAATGTTGTGTAATTTATTTATTGTAGTTATGTAATTTGCCTAGTTTCTAATACGTGGCTACTATGAACATTTTTTACCTGGTTTTGAGGAACATATATTTATGTTTCTTTAAAGCAAATACCTTGGTATGGAATTGTTGGTTGTAGGGTAGGTATCACATTACAGTTTAGAAGTTGTGGGTTTTTGGCTATTGTTCTCAAATAGTACTGCAGATATGATCATGCATACATGTTGGCCATTATGCATCTTCTTATACTATTCATTTTTTATTGATTTTTTTGTGTTTTCTGTTATTGAATTATAGGAGTATTTTTATGCTCTGAACAGTAATTTATTATTTTGCATGTTTGGAAGTCAGAAGGACTAATTTAGAGGCAGATTTGTTTTCCTTCTAGAGGTTCTACGGGGAGATCCATGCCCTTGACTGTCAGCTTCCTCTAGAGGTTACTGGCATTAGATGAGGCGTGGTTCCTTCCTTGAATCACTCTGTCCTCTCCTTGGCAAATCTCCTCTGGCTCAGACCATCCTTGTGATTACTTTGGGTCCAGCCAGATAATCCAGCATGATTTTCTCATTTTGAGATTCTTTTTTTTTTTTTTTTTAAGATTTTATCTATTCATTTGACAGAGAGAGATCACAAGCAGACAGAGAGGCAGGCAGAGGGAGAGGGGAAAGCAGGCTCCCCGCTGAGCAGAGAGCCTGATGGAGGCTCCATCCCAGGACCCTGAGATCATCGCAGGAGCCAAAGGCAGAGGCTTAACCCACTGAGCCACCCAGGCGCCCCTCATTTTGAGATTCTTAATCACATTTCCAAAATCCCTTTTTCCATATAAGGTAACATATTAACAGATTGCAGAGATTAGGGGCATGTATATCTTTGAGGGGCCATTATTCCATCACCAGAACACTTATTCTATCATAAGAAATAATGGCTTTCCCCCATGGTCATGATGATAATATACTTTACTTTTATGCTATAAATCATATATATATTATATCCAACCATCTTGCCAAATTCATTTATTAGAATTAGTTGGTTTTTTCTTTTAATTTTTTTTAAATTTCACAAATGGTGTCATTCATAAGAAGAGTTAAGTTTCTGAATTTTTATCCATCTCTCTTTTTTTCTTATCATGCTACACAAATACTTCAGTAAAACACTGAATCTTAGATGTGAAAGTGGGTATCTTTGCTGTTTTCTGACGTGAGGTGAAAAGGATACTTCATTTAGCATTAGATTTATGTTAGCTATAGATTTTTCAAATAATATTTTCCAATTAAGTCATTTTATTTTATGACTTTTATTACAATATACTCTATTACTAAGTCATCTTTCACATTTTTATGATTATATTTTTTGTTTTCTTAATTGATGAATTACATTTGTTCTTCAATAACTATTTTTAGAAGTTTTGAGGTCTTTTTTTCCCCCATAAATGATATTAAGATAGTACAGAGCTTCCCTGCACTCTTTTGGGAAGAAAACATATTTATTCTTCAAAGTTTCTTCCGGTTGATCTAAGAATTAAATTGACATGAGACAGATTAATAGGAGAAAATCAAGTTTATTTTCCCCAGATACATGAGAGATTCAAAGACAGAAAGGTAAAATTAGGTATATATATACATCCTGAGTAAAAGGATCCTAAGTAAAAGGATAGGGGTCTGGGACTTCAGAAGGGAGAAGCGTAGTTCATAGGGCAGTAAGTTCAGATATTTGGTAATTAGATATTTTCCTTGCTATACAGAACCCATATGTGGGATACTCAGGTAAAATTTATATCTGGTAACAACTCTAATTGTGGGAAAGATCCCGATTTACATTCTTCTAGGTAGATAAGGGAGGGGCAAAAGTTTCTCTTGAGCCTGCAGGGTCTTATGTACCTTCAGCTCAAAATGGTCCACATGCCAAGTGGTGTATTTTGGGAAGACTTGCTATGAACTCCTTCAACCTCCTGATCAGTTTCCCATGTTATTGACATCTCAAATTATTACTTTGCAATTTTTTATAATTAATAAACATGTTGATACAATATTTTAAATTAAAAAACATACTTCATTCAGATTTCCTTAGTTTATACCTAACATTGCTTTGTTTTCTAGAATTCCTTCCAAGATATCACAGTACATTTAGTTGTCATATCTTCTCTCCTTCCCTGAATGTTTTCTCAGACTTCCTTTGTTTACGACCTTGACAATTTTGAGGCCTAATTGTAACGTATTTTGTAAAATGATGCTAATTGGGATTTGTCCCATGTTTTTCTCATCATTAGACAAGGTTTGGATTTTGGGGAGGAGGAGTACATTGGTAAAGTGCCATTTACATCTCCTAATGTCAGAGGAACATAGTACCAACATGGCATATCACTTTGGATGTTGATTTTGATCACCTGGCTAAGGTAGTTTTCATGTTTCTCCACTGAAAAGTTACCTATTTGCTGCCTTTCCCTATTACCCTCCTGGAAAGAAACTACTATGTGCAAACAACAATTAAGGAGTGAGGAACTTGCTCCACCTGAGGGCAGATTTTCTTGAACTACTTGGAATGTTTCTGCAAAGGAGACTTTTCTTTTATCATTGTTCTTGAATATTAAAGCAACCTTGTATTGTCAGGATAAACCACATTTGTTTATGTATTACTGGTTTTGCTTTGTTATTATTTTGTTAAAGAATTTTGAGACACTGTTAGTGAGAGATACTGCTTTATTCATTTTTTTTTTCTTATGATGTTTTTATCTGTTTTAGTATCAGGGATATGCTATATTAAAAAGTGATAAGTTGAAAGAATATATGTGCAATTTGTGTCATTTCATCTCTAGATGTTTGATACAATTCACCAATTAAGCCATCTAAGACTAGCATTTCTTTGGAGAAAGTTTGATTATATATTTAATCTATTTAATTCACAAAGGAGGTTTTTTGTTTGTTTTTTGTTTTAATGTTGTCTGTTCTAATTTGTTTAATATATTGGCCTGAAAGTTCTAAATACATTCTCATTGAGTGGAATCTCCATGGTGTCCTGAAAATATATCCTCTTCCTGGTGTTTATGCTTTTGTGTAAACACCTCCCTTTGATTGCGGGATCAATTTGGTGACTCTCTTCTAACAGATGAAGCATAGCTATTGGTTATGTTTAATAAAAATTCCACATTACTCTAACTTCAAACTCTAAATTATACTACTGAATTTCTAAGCAATTTTTGAATAATCCTACTTTCAACCAGAATGTTACATAGCAAAAAATTGAGAGCCTCAAAATTTTAGGATATAAAATAAATTGAGAAAGAATATTATATAATTATAGTAATATAATTTTATATATAAATGATTTCATTCAGTTTTATGCATGACATTTTAAAAAACAATTATTTTCTATTTTTTAAATCTTTTTTTTTCTTGTTTTTTTGGTAGCAAATGCATTTACGAAGAACAGATGTGTGACCTTCTGTAGCATTCTCAATTTAGCCTTAATGAAAAGCACTGTCAAATAACAAAACACTTTGATTATGTGATTAAATAAAAGCTCATGTTTTTCTTGATGTTTTAACACATTTAGTTATCTAAGTATCATTAAGCAAAACTTTTTATATCAAATATTATTTATTTTAAAATAAAATTCCATAGTTATTTCAAGGACATTTTTATTTGAGATATTTAATTCTTTTAAAATTATAGATTCTATAAATGCAAGTTATAAAAGTAAATAAAATAAATGTGTACCAAATAACTCAATAGGGTAGGATACTAGTATATTTGAACTCTACCATCAGAGAAGTACTTTTATCATTTCCCCCCCCCAAAAAAACTCCATGGTTTTACCACGTAAGAATTCCATCCTAGACATTTTATTTTTCAGTCTTGGAAATTTTTGAAATGTATATAAATTCTACTATGTTCTATGTTTGTATTTATTTATTTTTTTACACATTGATTTTTGTTTTGTTTTATTTTATTTGGCACAGTATATGTTTTGAAGGAACTCACCCATGTCAATGCATGTAGCTATAGTTTCTTAATTTCAGTTCTGCAGAGTATTTCATTATGTGATTATATTATTAGATTTTAAAACAATTAGGGATTTCTAGTTCTTACTCTTACAAATAATGCTGCTGTGAACATAGGTGAACTTGTCCATGGAGCTAATGTATAAGAGTTTTCTGGGGGTTAATACCTAGGAATAAGGTTGCTGGATTATTGTACTAGTTTATACTCCATCTAGACCTTTATAAAAACAAAACCAAAACCAAAACTTTTGCTTTGTATCTTCATCAACACCTAACATTATGACTTTCAAAACTTTTGGAAAATTCGTTAAGATTAAATAATCTATTTTTATTTTCTATTTTGGTGATTACTAATAAGGTTGGTTACCTTTATGGGGAGTTTATTGCCTGGTTTTCCTTCTTTCCCAGAAATTCTTGGATATGCTTTTTACTTTGTCCTCATGGATTTGTATATATTTTAATTATTTTTTAGGAGTTCTTTATAATTTCAGGATATTAACCATTTGTTAACTATAAGCATCGTATGTTTTCCCAAGTTGCAGCTTTTCTATTTACTTTGTTTTGGTGTTTTTGATTCACTAGCATTCCGACATTTAGTTTGGGTCAAAATTTGTTTACTAAAAATATTGGGTTATGGGTTTTGCATTGTGTTAAGAAACCCTTCATCACTCCGAGATTTTGATGTCAATATTCAAGCCTTTGTGTCAACTAGAAAAGATTTTCTGTAAGGTATAAAATAATGACTGAATATTACTTTTGAGTTAATAGAACCAAAATTTTTCTAAATTTATGAAGTGTTTCCTCATTTACCTAGAGTTCTAACTCCATTTTTCTCATAGGTCTAATTTTCACTGCTCTGTATGTTTGTATTTTTTTTCTCAAGGTAAACACTATTGAAATAGAGCTAAACACTATTGAAAAACAGTGCTTGCAAGAGGGGGATTTCATACATCTTCCTTTTCTCTAACTTATCACACACATCTCTTAATTGTTCCTTGATGTGATCAGTGGTTTCTACCTTAGGTATTTTACATATGCTGTTCCCTCTGTCTGGGAGACCTTTCACAGTTATCCCCATATATCATTCCTTCATTTGTTTCAAGTGTTTGCTCACATGCCACTTACCTAGTGAGTAATTCATTGATAAAATTGTATTAGATTTTATATTTATCTCATTGATCACTTTGGAGAATATAGCATTAGTACAGTGAAAAACATGGAAGTTATATTATTTATCTCTTCTTATGTAATTTTCTTTTCAAATTTAATTTGTCTCTTCCATTTAAACATTTTATAGCAAAAGACCAGATGCCATCTAGAATCAGCTTTTGAATATTTAACTTTATCATACATTTTTTCACTTTTACCAAATATTGGGTCTGATATTACATACGTACAGATTTGGAGTACATCAAAATTTTAAGCAAATAAAATCATGCTAAGTGGTGAAAAAATTGGCATGCATATACAGTAGCAATAATAACAGCAAAATTGCATTACATGTGGTACATTCAATTTGATAAGTAATTTTTCATTTACATTCTATCCACGACTCCAATTGAAAGTAATTCAGAACCAAATTGGGAAATTAGTAACTTTAATAACTAAATGGAGCTGAGATTCTGTGGTCTAATCATTCCTACCACACTCTTCTAAAGCCCTTCAGCTCCCTGACTGGGTCACTGTGCCTTCCTTTCCAAAATTTATTGTGTGGCTTAGCAAGCCTGACATTTTCTGACCCATGTCTTAGCAATCTCATTTCATCTACTGTCTTCTCTCGCTCCTCATCTGTCTAGACTTCCTTAGATTCTGAGAATGGTCTGTGGATGCTCACATTACTGATTCCATAGACAATGAACGTTCCTCCATATGAATCAGTCATTGCTGACACTTTAGTCATCTAGAGAGAAGTTAAACTATCTCTTACCCTAAGAGGTCTTTTCTGATTATCCAGTCAGTTTCTAACATTTTACAATATTTTATTTCTCTTAGCATGAAACACCTTTTGACAGCACTGTTTGAGAAGGTGAATTTATATTGAAAACAATTAACTTCTATTTACCTTCTTTTACTTATTTTTGTGTTCCACACTAGTCCTTTTAATGACTTGGGACCTAAAAATGGTTCCATGTCTTCATGTATTTTTTTCTAAGTTTTTATTGAAATTCCAGTTAGTTAACATAGTGTAATAGTAGTTTCAGGTTTACAATATAGTGATTCAACATTCTGTATAACACCAGTACTCATTAAGTGCCCTTCTTAATCCCCATCACCTATTTAACCCAACCCCTCACCCCTCTTCTTTCTGGTAACTGTCAGATTTTTCTCTATAGTTGAGAGTCTGTTTCTTGACTTGCTTCTCTCTCTCTCTTTTACCCCTTCGTTCATTCATTCCACATATGCTGTGATAGCTAAATTATGGAAACATATATATATATAATGGAATATTACTCAGCCATAAAAATGGAATTTTGCCATTTACAAAACATGGTTGGAGCCAAAGAGTATAATGCTAAGCAAAATAAGTCAGAGAAAGATGTGTTCATGTATTTTTGTAAAATTAATCAAGTGTGTTGGTCAGACTGTTATCCTGTCACTTTCTGACATCTGTCACAATTATTTTTTATGTCAGGTATGATTGAAGTGGCCGCCTTTACTTGATATGTTTAAGTGGAATTGGGATTTTGCATCTATATGGTTTGATTTAATGAGAGATATTAGTGTGGTTCCCAGTACTTTGCATGTACATTTGGTTTACTTGTAGGCATCCTGATATATGAATAACTTCTACAAAAACTTTGCACACAATACAGACTCACCTAGACTCCTGGCAAAAATATGCAGGGCAGATTAGGCTGTTTTCCTAATATTACTTGTCTTTTTTTTTTTCCTAATATTACTTGTCTTATGACACAAAATATGGAAAAGATGTGGGTGGTGGAGAAAAAAAATCCTACTTTGTGGAAAATCCTTTTTGTCATCAGACATATAAAACTGTAAGCAGAAGCTATAAACTTAGATAAAATGGAGTTTTTCTTCTCATAGGACTGTATCTAATAATATAATATATAGCATAATATAAAAAAAATCTCTAAAATTTTGTTGGAATCATGCAGAAGAAAACATCAATATTCTGGTGTTTATAATAGAATAATGCACAGCAATATATGAGCAGGAATTAAGTCTGTCATTGAAAGTTCATGGTTTATGTATCCGAGCATACTTGATTGGTCTTTAGTATCTGATGAATTATCTTAAAGTTATCTAGGGTTCTACACGGAACAACCAACAAAATTATTATTTTTTTAAGATTTTATTTATTTATTTATCTAAGAGCATGAGTAGGTTGTGCTTATTTGGATTGTACATTAATCAAACATAATTCACTAGACCAAAATCTTTAAGAACGAATAAAAGAAAGCATTCAATATTATTTTGAAAGTCTAAAAAAGAGTTATTGCAGTAATGACTGTTATTTTGATAGCAAAAGAGATTTTTCCAAAAGTGATGGTTTTCAGAATAACAAAAATTTAAATAAATGCTGAATCTGATAAATTGTTGCATGAACATTTGGAAAACTACTAAATTGGAAAAAGGGATTTATTTGTCCCCAAGAATTAATAAAAATTATGTAAAAATAAAAAAAACTAATTGATATAGCAAAAAAAAAAAAAAAGTCAGCAATAAAATGACTTTGTGCTTAAAATTCTGACCAGTTGGAGATTCTTGTGACCTCTTATTTTAACAGAAGATTCTATGAGTGGTTTCTAAAATTTCATTAAAGAAAACTATCTGTGACTTGATTCTCCCAAGTTCTGGTGACTGTAGCTTGCTCTTGAGCAATATTCTCTGCCAATCAACTGTCAAAAAAACTTTTGAAAGGTGATGAGAAAGGGCTGATGCACTTTTTAAAACTTGAATAATCATGCATAATATGTGTTGTGCACAGCTCATTGCTTAAATCTTGTTGAAGAAAATGCACAGCTCCTAAAGTTGTTGACTACTTTGGTATTTTGAAATAATTATGTATAATTTTCAGTTCAGCGATAGAACAAGTATTTTAAACACACTTGAAGTTGAATTTTTAATGGGTAAGTGTAATGATATAGTTTGCATGTTATAAAGTTCTCCAAATCTTGCAATATGCATAAGGCAGCATTTTAGAGACTTAAACTTATATTTTTAAAGATTTGGAAGAGAAACACGTATTCAAATGAGATGCAAAATGTTTATTCAAGTTGTGGATAAAGCTAAAATATTTTTAAGATCAATTTGGCAAGAATTTGGTATATTTTGATAAAATAAGTGAGAAATTGAAGAATTATAATTTATGCATACATAAATGGTAGCATTTTGTTTCATTGTTTCATTTATTTATCATAGAACTGACAGAAATTTTCAAATAAAAATATAATGGGAAAATATAAAGCAGAAGTGATAAAATCAACAATAACAGAAATAGGAATTATATTGAAGTTGAGAAGCAAATAGAAGCAAACCATTTTTATATTATAAAAAAACTCAATAATTCATTGAAGACAAGAGATACATTTGAATAATGAATATTGGATCATATGTAAACAATAGAAAATATTTATGTTTGTTACTGGTTTGACACAAAACACTTACATCAATGAACATAATATATAGTCATAATAATCCACTCTGTAACGAAACATCAAAAACAAACTGGTTTAAGAGAATTGTCAATTCCAAGAAGATTTAAGTTTTTAGACACAAAAATTTTTGAGACAAGAGTGTAATTAATCTATGAAAAATAACTAGATCATCCCTACAGGCTGCTGTAACAAAATATCACAGACTATGTGGCTTATGAACAACATATTTTTTTTTCACACAGTTCTGGGCACTAGGAAATCCAAGAGCAAGGTGCCAGCATGGTTGGGTTCTGTTGAGAGCCCTCTTTTTGTGGCAGAACCAACAGCTTCACTGTGTCCTTACACGGTGCAAGGGGTGAGAGAGAGAGAGAGATATCCCTCAGGCTTTTATAAGGACATTGAACTAATTCACAAGGCCTCTGCCCTCATGACCTATGCACTTCCCAAAGACTCTACCCCTTAATGAATTACATGGGGCCTTAGAATTTTAACATATAAATTTGGGGGAACACAAATATGGAGATTATGGCACCTATTGTAAAAATTTCCTGCAATCATACCGTAACATTTACAAAAAAAGGTCTAAAATTGAAAGAAACTTTTCTAAAGTATAAATACTACTTTTATTACTACTACTACTACTGCTATTACTTTTTAATTGGGTATACAAGGAAAAGGCTGATTATTTTGTGCTCTCTATTTTAAAAATAGCATTGGAAAATATTTGGCATATACAGAGACATTCCAAGAATATATGAAGCCTCTCTCCACATCCTCACTAACACCTACTGTTTCTTGTGTTGTTCATTTTAACCATTCTGACCGGTGTAAGGTGATATCTCACTTTAGTTTTGATTTGTATTTCCCTGATGATCAGTGACATTGAGCATCTTTTCATATGTCTCTTTGCTATCTGTATGTTTTCTTTTTAAAAAGTCTATTCATGTCTTCTCATTTTAAAATTGGATTATTCATTTTTTGATGCTGAGCTTTATAACTTCTTTCCTTATATATTTGGGATACTAAACCTTTATTAGATATGTCCATTTGCAAATATCTTCTCCCATTCCAAAGGTTCCCTTTTAGTTTCATTGATTGTTTCCTCAGGTGTGTAGAAGCTTTTTATTTTGAATAAGGGGAACCCTCTTGCACTGTTGATTGGAACTGGTGCAGCCACTAGAAAAGAATATGGAAGTTCCTCAAAAAGTTAAAAGTGGAGGTACCTGGATAGCTCAGTTAAGTGTCAGACTCTTGATTTCAGCTCAGGTCTGATCTGATGACACCTGATGACCCCCACGTTGGGCTCTGTACTGGGAATGGAGCTGTTTGGGATTCCCTCTCTCCCTCTCCCTTTGCCACTCCCCCATCTAAAAAAAATAGTTAAAGATAGAACTATGCTATGATCCAGCAATTGCACTACTAGACATTTACCCAAAGAATACAAAGATATTAATTTGAAGGGATACATTGACCCTGATGTTTATAGTAGCATTATCAACAATAGCCAAATTATGGAAAGAACCCAGATGTCCATCAACTAATGAATATATTATTCCATATGATGGAATTAAAATCAGCCATCAAAAAAAAAAAAAAAGAAATCCTGTCATTTGCAATTACATGAATGGAACTGGAGAGTATAATGCTAAGCAAAATAAGTCAGAGAAAGACAAATACCATGTGATTTCAGTCATGTGTGGAATTCAAGAAACAAAGCAAATGAACAAAGGGGAAAACAAAGAGAGAGACGAGGCAGACCGAGATACAGACTCTTAGCTACAGAGAACAAACTGTTAGTTACCATGGGGGATGGATGAGAGGATGGGTGAAATAAGTGATGGGGATTAAGGAGTGCGCTTCTGTGATGAGCACTGGGTAATGTGTGAAATTGTTGAATCAGTATATTGTACACTTGAAACTAGTATAACACTATAGGTTAACTATCTGGAATTTAAATAAAAACTTAAAAAATAGATATGACTAATAGGAATAAGAAATATAAAAACATGGTTGTTATGATTAATGATGATGCTAATGATGGTGACGTTACCTTGCATTTTCTATGGCCAAAAAGTCGAAGTTGACTAACTCATCTATTTCAATTTTTGATTTCAGAACTGTGTATCCTTTTAATACTTTCAAGTACTTTTTTTTTAAAGAATTTATTTATTTATTTGAGAGAGACAGAGAGAGTGAGAGAGAAAGCATGAGCAGGGGGGAGGGACAGAGGGAGAAGCAGAGTCCCTGCTGAGTGGGGAGAATGATGTGGGGTTGATCACTGGACTCTAGAATCATGGCCTGAACTGAAGGCAGACACTTAACCGACTGAGCCACCCAAGTGCCCCTCAAGTAATTTTCTTAAATCAAGTATTCTCTAACTAAAAAAGAAAGGCAGAAGAAGAAGAAGAAGAAGAAGAAGAAGAAGAAGAAGAAGAAGAAGAAAAATATAAAAATATGTCCACCTGGATAAATATCTATATTCTTTATCTTAAATCATGAACATGTTAGAATAAAAAGCACTGTGATAGAAAAGGTCAGATATATTGGTAGAAGAGTGGGTCACCTGGGTGGCTCAGTCAGTTAAGCATTCAATTCTTGATTTCAGCTCAGGTTATGATCTCAAGGTTGTGAGATCGAGCCCTGAGTCTGGCTCCACAATGGATATGAAGCTTGCTTAAGATTCTCTCTCTCATTCTCCCTTTGCCCCTCCTCCCGTCCCTCTCTTAAAAAAAAAAAAAATGGTAGAGAAATAAAGAGGTTTAATGAATAAAGAACATTTTACTTTGAGTGAATATGTGAAAAATTTGGTGATTGAACATTTGAAACTAGATGATAAGTAAAACCTTAACAAAACAAAATGAAATTGGAATGTAATTCCAATTAATGTTTAATTCCTCAATGAAAACTAATATTACAGTCTAGTTTAATTCATAAAATGGCAAAACTTTTATTTTCACTTTTGATAAATGTTATGGATTTAATTGTATCCCCTTATAGTTCATATATTGAGGTCCTGATCCCAGTGTGACGGTATCTAAAGGTCAGCCATCTGCAAGCCAAGGTAAGTGATCTCAGGAAAAACCAGACCTGTTGACACCTCCATCTCGGATTTCTCTAGAATAGTGAGAAAATAAATTTCTGTTGTGTAAGCTACCCAGTTTGTGATATTTTGTTATGACAGCCTTAGCAAACTAATACAATAGTGATAAATTTTGTTAATTAAATTTTGTTCTGCTTTCTGTGATATCTTTTGTTGTAAATGAAATGTGCACACTGAAATGTGTTATTTGTGTCTTGAGAACTAGAAGTTGCTTCTGTTAGCCTCCATGAAGCTAGTTGAATAATTGCAGAATGCTAATAACTATCTGGAAAGTGTCCTGATTGCTCATAAAATGTATTATGGTGTGTTTTAGAAAGAAGATATGCCCTATGGATTTTATATGTAAGTGAAACAAACAAAAAAGTCCTACTCTATTTATACCTTTGACAAAAGCAGCTTATACTTTTGCATTATATGTGGAAGGACTGAAATTTATTTTTAGCTATTTTTAAAGCCTCCTTCTTTATTCTTTCTGCAAATCATATTTTAATTACAGACAGTAACTTTAACATAGTATTAAATAAAATTTTATTGTTAATTTCTTTTTAATTAACTTTCAGTAACAGCTGTGAATGCTAAGCTTGCCTGCGACACTGATTCATGTTTTAGTCTAATAATTATACAGTCTTGTGGGGTAAAGGTGATTAGATATAGAATGTGAAATATATGCTAATTCCTTAAGAATTAACCATATTAGTAGTAACCAACCAATGAGAAAAAATATACCTTCATAAATATTTCAATCTGTTAAGAAAAATGGCTTTATAATATCTAATACATGCATCACTTTTAAAAAAAAAAATATTTATTTAAATGAGAGGGAGAATGAGAGAAGGAGAGAGTGAGCATGTGGGGGAAGGAGCAGAGGAAGAGAATCTCCAAGCAGACTCCCCACTGAGCGTGATGCCTACAGGGGGCTTGATCTCAAGACTCTGAGATCATGACCTGAGCCAAACCAAGAGTCAGATGCTTAACTGACTAAGCCACCTAGGTGCCACTACATGTACCATTTCTTTAAAATTTAATTTAATTTTATTGTTTTTTTCAGTGTTCCAAAATTCATTGTTTATGCACCACACCCAGTGCTCCAGGTAATACATGCCCTCCTTAATACCCACCACCAGGCTCACCCAATCCCCCAACCGTCTAGCCCCCTCCCCTTTAAAACCCTCAGTTTGTTTCTCAGAGGCCACAGTCTCATCATTCATCTCCCCCTCTGATTTTCCCCAACTCAATTCTCTTCTCCATCTCCCAATGTCCTCTGTGTTATTCCTTATGCTCCACAAGGAAGTGAAACCATATGGTAATTGACTCTCTGCTTGACTTATTTCACTCAGCATAATCTCTTCCAGTCCCGTCCATGTCCATGTTGATACAAAAGTTGGGTCTTCATCCTTTCTGATGGGGGCATAATACTCCATTGTATATTTGGACCATATGTTCTTTTTTTTTTTTTTTAAGATTTTATTTATTTATTTGACAGACAGAGATCACAAGTAGGCAAAGAGAGAGGAAGAAGCAGGCTCCCCACTGAGCAGAGAGCTTAATCCCAGGACCCTGAGATCATGACCTGAGCCGAAGGCAGAGGCTTTAACCCACTGAGCCATCCAGGCACCCCTGGACTATATCTTCTTTATCCATTCATCCGTAGAAGGGCATCTTGGTTCTTTCCATAGTTTGGTGACTGTGGCCATTTCTGCTATG
Source organism: Taxidea taxus jeffersonii (assembly GCA_003697995.1). Taxonomy (NCBI): domain Eukaryota; kingdom Metazoa; phylum Chordata; class Mammalia; order Carnivora; family Mustelidae; genus Taxidea; species Taxidea taxus. The sequence goes on along the minus strand of RCUC01137567.1, from coordinate 11,415 downwards.
AACATTGAGGTACAGATGGCCCTTCTTTTCACTACATCTGTATATTTGGGTAAATACCCAGGAGTGCAATTGCAGGGTCATAGGGTAGCTCTATTTTTAATTTCTTAAGGAATCTCCGTGCTATTTTCCAAAGTGGCTGCACCAACTTACACTCCCACTGACAGTGTAGGAGGGTTCCCCTTTCTCCACATCCTCTCCAACACTTGTTATTTACTGTCTTGTGAATTTTGGCCATTCTAACTGGTATAAAGTGGTATGTCAATGTGGTTTTGATTTGAATCTCCATGATGGCTAATGATGATGAACATTTTTTCATGTATATATTAGCCATTTGTATGTCTTCTTTGGAAAAGTGTCTCAGGTATCATGTATCATTTTTAAATTCACTATTTTATATTATGTTGATTCAATATTACTTAAAAGTAATCAGTTAATCCCATGCTGTTTTTTATTATTAGAAAAATTGAGGAGATAGTTCAGTAATTCCCATATATGCCTGCAATCATTGTGCCCTATTATTAACATTATGTATTTTAGTGTGGTATACTTACTACAACTAATGAAGCAAACTAATATATTATTACTGAAAGTCCATAGTTTATTCATATTGCCTTAGTTTTGTTCTTTTTCTGTTCCAGCATCTCATTCAGGATGCCATGTTATATTTAGTTATCATGTCTTTTTTAGACTCCATATGGCTGCAACACTTTCTCAGACTTTTCTGATTTATGATGACTTTGACAGTTTGGAGGAGTAGTGGTCTGGTATATTGTAGGACTTCTTTTTACTGGAATTATCTGAGGTTTTTCTTACAGATAGACTCAGGTATGGATTTTAAGGAGGAAATCACATGTTTTAAAGTTCTATTTCCTCACATTGCATCAGGGGTGCATATTATCAAGATGACATTGACTGTTAATGTTGGTTCTGAATATTGGCTGAAATAGTGTTGGTCAGATTTCTCTACCCTGAAGGTACTCTTGTTTTTTCCCCTTTTCATACTATACTCTTTAAAAGGAAGTCACTGTATTTCTATACTTAAAATACAGGGAGTTATGCCCTCCCTCTTTAACATGGAGTATCTGCATGATTTATTTGGAATTTTTCTGCATGGAAAATTTGTCTCTTACCCCATTTATTAATTTGTTCAATGATTTAATTATATGAATAATCATTCACAGGTATTTATTTTATAATTTGGGTTATAATATAATACTTTTTATTTTATTTGCTCCAATCACTCCACCTTTTGGCCTTAGAAACTCTTTTTGTTGGCTCTGGTGTCCCTTGACATACCCAACAATATTTGTTTGCTTGATTTTTAGTATTTCCTTTCTTTCTGGCACTAAAAGATGCTCTATGCTCTCATATATATTTCGTGCCACATACCTACAATCATCCATTTCTCCAAGAAGCCCTCATTCCTTTTACTGGATCTTGGTATTAGGAACAAAGATCTGGGAACCAGTTGTACATTTTTGGTAATGGGGTATCATTTTTTAACCCTCTAGAGGAAAGAAATATGTGTGAGTACACTGATCTTTGTGTATTTTACACACACACACACACACACACACACACACACCTGTAAATATTTGTATGTAGTCATCAATAAGATGTTAAGATAAACACGAGTTCTTACTAATGTTTCCAATTCAGGTCTGTTACCACGTGTTCTAGACTTCTCCCCTTGCTGAACCGTAAATCTCCACTCCAATGGTGAGAAACAGTAGAAAATCTGCTCTCCGTTCCGTTTGGTCAGTTATTCAATTCCAGTAGACATGAGGAGCAGCATCAGAGTGGTTGGCACAAAACCCTACACGCTATTTATATAGAGTTCCTTTTAACTTCCGCTTTAAAACTCCAGACTCCACTCACTTCCCAAGTTATTTAGGTTAGCACCTTCAGTGAGATTATTCTTCCACCACTTTTAGTGAGATTATGTCATACAGTTTTGATACTATTCGATTGTCTTGATACAGTCTGCATTCTTTCCTGGAATCGCCAGAGATCTGAAGTGATTTTTTTTAAGATTTTATTTATTTATTTGACAGACAGAGATCACAAGTAGGCAGAGAGGCAGGCAGAGAGAGAGGAGGAAGCAGGCTCCCCGCTGAGCAGAGAGCCCGATGTGGGGCTCGATCCCAGGACCCTGGGATCATGGCCTGAGCTGAAGGCAGAGGCTTTAACCCACTGAGCCACCTAGATGCCCCATTTGTTTTTTTTAAGTTGCAAACTTAGTTGTAATTTCTATCAGTTTTGACAAAGATGTAATGTTGGAAAGAGAAAATACCAGGTCCATGTGTTTTCACTGGTGAATTCTACCAAATTGCATTGTTAAGGGAGAAACAATACAAATTTTGCATGATCTTTTCCACAAAAGAGAAACACTTCCTAACTCATTTTATGACAGTACTACCCTAATACTAAAACCAATGGCATCTGGGTGGCTTAGTCAGTTAAGCACTAACTTGATTTCGGCTCAGGTTATAATCTCAGGGTTTTGAGATCGAGCCCTGCATAGGGCTCTGCCCTCAGCATGGAGTCTGCTTGGGGTTCTCTCCCCCTCACTCTCTCTCTGCCTTTCTCTCTTTCCAATGCATAAATAAATCTTTACAACTTTAAAAAAATAAAACCAGATTAAGGTATTATAAGAAAAACCAAAAAGGTAATATCCCTTATGAACATAGGAGCAAACCCTCAACACAATATTAGCAAATAGAGCACAAGGACATAGAAACAGAATTATACATTAGACCAAGTAGGATTTATTTGAAACTCATGTTAACATTAAAAAATGAATCACTGTAATCCAACACGTGAACCAGCCCAAACTAAAATGATTATATCACTTGATGCAGAAAAATAATTTGACCAAATCCAATGCTGATTCACAATAAAAACTCTCAGAAAACTAGGAATAAAGAGACATTTCCTCAAGTTGGTAAAGAACATCTACAAAATACTTACCACATATGTCATATGGTGAAAGACAGAATGCTTTTCTCCTAAGATTATGAGAAGGCAAGCATGTTCTGTTCCTCAAGTCTCTTCAACATTGTCCTGGAAGTTTTAGCAAGAAAAGGAAATGTGGAACATCAGAGTGCTTATGCTTGACACCAAAAGCACATCTATAACATTAAAATAAACTAAAAAAAGAAATTCAAGTTTATTAAATTAAAAATTAAAATCTATGAAAAATAGACAATCATATGCAGAATATGTAAAGAGATCTTATATCTTAACAATAGACTGGCAAAATAACTTAAAAGGCAATTCACAAAAATGATGTATGAACTGATAGCAATTCAAATAAGCTCAACATTATTAGTCATCTGTGAATGCAGATTAAAGCCACAGTAGGATACCATGACCCACTCACTTGAAAGGCAAAATTGAAAAGACTGATGGTAACAAATATGGGGTGAGATATGAAACAACTGGGATTCTCACATATTTCTAGTCAGCATTAAATGATAAAATTACTTTGGAAAACAGTTTGTCAGCTTTTATAATGTTAAACATCTCTCTGAGTGGTATTGATCTACCAGTTTCCAGTCCTAGGTATTGACCCAAAAGAAATGAAAATACATACATATCTCCATTAAGACTTGGGAAGAGATCATAACAGCTTCACTTATAGTTGGCTAGTTGGCTATTTTGTCCTTTAACGGAGATGAATGGGTGAACACATTAGTGTATATTCACACAGTGGAGTACTTCTCAATATTGAAAGGAAAGGATGCCGGTGCATATATCTACATGTATGGATTTCAAAAACACACTGAACAAAACACAAAGGTACCAAACAGTACATATTATATGAGTCCATTTATATGAAATTTTAAATAAGGAAAATAATACATAGTAACAAATAATTTCAGTGTTTTTCTAGTGTCAGAGTTTTGGGTGTATATCCATAAGAGGCTTTTGATGTGATAGAAATACTTTAAATCTTATGTGTGGTGATGGTCACACACACATTTATATATATTTGTCAAAGCTCATAGAACTCCACTCTTAAAATTGGTCTTTATATTCCATGAAAATTATGACTCAATAAAGCTAAGTTTTAAAGAGAAAAAAACAAACAAACCTGTATTACATAGTTGTTCTAAAGAAAAGATTCACAACTGCTGTGTTTTTGGTTTTGAAGGGGGGGAAGCACTTTGTTGGTATTATAAAGTAAAAACCTAGTGGAAACAGAAAGAAGAGAAGGGAATCTGCACATAGCTGAGGGCAATGGTAAGCACTAAAAAAGGAGAGAAAGACCGAGTTACATCAAATCAGGTACTTACAACATCCAGCCTCACTAGCTGGGAAAGCCCCATGGAGAGAGCCAGGCTGGAGTCCTGATTGAGAGGCCTGGGCTGAGCATCCTCTCCTCTGGTGAGACTTCCAACTGACCATTTCCTATAAGGGCCATATTTTTTTTAAAAAAAGATTTTATTTATTTATTTGACAGAGACACAGCTAGGGAAGGAACACAAGCAGGGTTGGGGGTGGGAGGGAGAAGCAGGCTTCTTACAGAGCAGGAAGCCCAATACTGAGCTCAATCCCTGAACCCTGGCATCATGACCTGAGCTAAAAGGTAAACGCTGAATGGCTGAGCCACCCAGGCAACCCCCGTGAAGGGCTATATTTATTGGGCCAATGATGTGGTCTGAAATTAAACACTTATTTGCCTGGATGTGAACTGCATTCCTATGTTATCTTGTCTTTATGTCTTCAAGGAGCCTGAGATAGGTGTGCTGGTCTCCCCTCCCAGATTCCATCCTAGGGGGCCAGCTCAGCCTGGAACCAGAGGGGATATGAGGCAAAATTTATAGCTCTTGCATAGAAGGGCCAGTTCTGACCTGGAGGCCAACCAATGCCAACTAACCAGGCTCCTGAGGCCACTCATACAGCACAACGTTCTTTAGGTCAGGAATGGTCAGTTATGTATGCTGAATCACTGAGACCACCATCCCTATAGCACGATGGTTTGAGATACCATGGCTTAAAAGTAATGGAGTTAGAAAGGTAAAAGTTTGGCTCAATTCTGGACACTATCATCTGTGAATTTCTGACAGATGTGTCCTGCAGAGAGTTAGGACTCCTGGTCTCTACCACATAGGCAATGATTAGGGTATGAATATAGATTTGGTAGAGTTCAAAATGGTATGTTATTTGAGCCCAAGGGAATATATAATACTGTTTACAGAGAACGATTTTAATGTGATGCTTGGCCCTCCTACAGTCCTCTGACAACAGCGTATTCATGATTGAGCAGCCTAACTGCAAGAGCTACACATGCTCAGCAGAGGCACCTGAACGCCAGAATTTCAAAATAGTCCCAACATGTGCACAGCTGACCACCTCCAACCAGCACCGTGCCTATTTAACTGTCAAACTTGGGTTTCACCAGCTAACAAACCACATTCAGGGAAACTCCAGGTCTTTAGGTTTAAAGGGACTTCCCATTTCTTCTCCTTTGAAATTTATACCGGAGCCTCCTTGGACTTTTTTCACTCTGTATTCAAGGTGTAGCCTCTAGGAGTGTGTTTGTATGTATATGTGTGTGTATGTACATGCATATATTTAGACAACGAGACAAGGACAGAACTCTGAAGCATATTTAAGGCACAAAACACAGAGTATAAAGGAACAACTAAATCAGACATATGGATAAGAAAATGAGAACCATGGCAAACATTGTTTCCAGGGATGGAGTGGTTCCATATTAAATATGAAAATCCTGAAAATCTTTCAGTGTATTTGGTACTTAGATGGTAATTAGTGAAGCTGTTTAATACTGAATTGGATTAAATAAAGAGCATGAAGCCATGAAATAATGACAGTTGGTGTCAGGAATTATTTGAGAATAATAGAAAAAGTTGATAACTAGAAGAGCTTGAGAAAGATTGCTTGGAAACAAGTGGAAATATAGCCTGAGAAGGATGGTAAGGGCATGTATTAGAAGCATGGTTATGGTGAGAATGAGAAGTGAAATCCCAGCATTAAGGGCTGAGTGACTGAGTGCTGGCTGACTATGTGACCAACCTCTGACTACGACAGGTATCTTTGATATCCTTGAAAAATAAATATTTCTCATAGGATCTTCAGTTTTCAGTTGGAAAATATTACTTTACATGAGGTATTTAATGAAAGGGAAGATACTAGTTTAACGTCATTGATTCTAATCCCTAGGTTGTTCTAAAAGTGAATTTACTTATCTTTTTTTAAAATTCAAATTCAGTTAATTAACAGATAGTGAATTATTAGTTTCAGAGGTAAAGGTCAGTGATTCATCAGCTTATATAATATCCAGGGCTAATGTAACATCATGTGCCCATCTTAATGTCCATCATTCAGTTACCCCATCCCCTTACCCTTCCCGCAACCCTCATTTTGTTTCCTGTGCTTAAGAGCCTCTTATGGTTTGCCTCTTTCTCTGATTTCATATTGTTTTTATTTTTTCCTCTCACCTTTATTTCTGGTGTTTTTCTAAACATGGACAGAAACAAAAACTAGCAAGCAGGCAAAGAGAAACAGATGAACCTTACTTTTTTTTCAGAGTAGTCCCATCTGATTTTATTGTTTTTCAAAAGGAAAATATTTTTTTCTCTCTCAATCTTAGCTCTGCATCTTTAGAAATCATGTGTTTGTTTTTATTCCAAGTTTGCTATGAATGTCCTCCAAATCTCTATAATGCCCAGGGCCTTCAAAAACAATTTTGCTTCTGACCAAGTTTGAAGTTTTGTAAAATCTTAGCTCTAGAAATGAAACTTTTAAAGAGCAATCAACAAATATCAAAAATAAATATAAATCATTTATATTGTGCAGAGTAAGGTTTTTTTTGGTATGTAAAGTGATTTTGTCCTAAAGTTAATGGCATAAACAAGAGGGAAATTATTCAGATAAATGTGTAAGAAAGCCCCCTTCCCACCAAAAAAAAAAAAAATCCCAAGCAAGACTGGTCAGGTTTATCAAAGATGAGTTTCTTATAGGTTACAAATCCTGTCAGATAGAACCTGCACTTGGGGAAAATGATGAATGTTATTTTTCTTTGCTCTGCTGAACTATAGAGAACTACGTGTTCGCTGTTGAATGGATGAGGAAGGATTTATTGTTAAACACTTTGAGTGTCATAAGATAAAGTGCTCTGTTAGGCTACATGTACACCATCTTGCCATTTTCCCTCTTATTAAAGACAATTCTGATAGTCCAGTCAGGATTTTCTGAGGTTTTGAGAACTGAAAAATGCTCCTCACATTGCCTACCCTTGCAGAGGGCAGAGACATTCAGGCACCACGTTAGTGTCCATCCACATATAGCCTTAGGATGGCCAACTTTCTATAGCAAAACCTGTGAACTACTTTCTTAATACGCAATTGAGGTTTTTCAGAGAGTCAAAGTGTGTGGGCTTTTCATGCGCACATATATTAAAATTTATATCAATGTGTGTTCAGAGAGATTCCCTAGATGATCCCTTTTAGTTATCATTTATGATCAAAGCAAGCATGCAGTGGCATTTATATCAGTCCCTGTGCTAAGCATTTAACATACATTATCTCACCTAAGGCAGCTACCATATAAGAAATTAATTCAGAATTGCAGATGAAAACATGCCAAATTATGTAGTCTATCTCTTGGAGTCATTATTAGAATTAAGACCAAACATACTTCACAACAACAAAGCAATACACATTTCAGGCAAGTGTAATCATGAGAAATTTAAAAATATTTAGTTTTGAATATACTGTTGAGTTAAGAAAGCAGATTTGAAAAATGGCCACTATAGGTTTTCAGTCTTTGGTTTGTTACTAGTAAAGTAACATAAAGCAGTAGTGATCCAAAATATTCCCTTGCTTAAAGTGAGTTAGGCTTAAATGTGGAAACACCAGTCGAAAGTGAATCACTGTTTCTGATGCAGCATCTTCCCTTTCCTGCCAGGGATAATCTGAAAGAAGGCCATTTCTGAGGTTAGAAGGATAGACAGTCTAGGTAGAAAAACATAGAACGCAATTACATTCTTCTTATCCAAAGATGTTGTGAGACCTCATTCAGCTTGCACTCCTCTTGAAATGAGCTGTTGAGATTGGGAGTCAAGAAAAGCCTGAGCTTGAACCGAGAACCGTCACTCACATCACAGCTCCAGCCAGCCACGTACACCCTCAGAGGGGGGATCTCCAGAGTGTGAGTGCCATTTTAAGACCCACATGGTCTTTGTTCCTAGAAGGATGTAGATAATTAGTGCCACTGCATCCTGTAACATCCCTACTAATAGGTTCCTGCTTTCAAGGCTGACTGATTGTTTAATTTGTGTTTTCTTGTTTGTTTTTATTTTTGTTTGTTTTAATTAATTTGTATATTCTGGGCTGCGTGGTTGAAGGTACCCATGGGAGTTAGGGGAGAACATACTGCTAACAATTGGGCATAACCCTTCCCACAAGCTTATTGGGTCAAGCAGGTAAGGTGTGGGCCAGTGCCCTACCAGCAGAAACCAAGGTCAGGGTCTTGAAACAACTGTGGGGACTCTTGAGATCTTCGGCTTCACTTCATTGCTTAAGACCAAGAATAGAGCAGGCTACGTCTTGGAGAAGACAGCCCTGGTTGCTTAGGGTCCCATGTGACTTGTCTCCAGATTTGGGATGAGTCACAGGTCAAAAACAATCTTGACTGGCTCTTTATCTCAAACACTAAGCCTGTGTTTCAGTCAGTTTCAGACAACACAGAATGAAAGGAAGCACTTGCTAAATGCTGCTGGGTAATTGCAAATTGCTGAATGAAGAAGTCAACAAGAGTATTTTTATCATGTCTCTTCTGATTCAATTTTTAAATTATTCAAAATCCAGTTGATCTTTAACAGGAAGTTATGTTGTACTCATGAACCAACTGAAAATATGCAGCATATTATAAATTCTGCTTTATAAGTTTCTCTTTTCATCTTACATTGCTATTTCTTGTCTTTCTAAATTATTGCATTATGTCTCAAAAAGTTTCAGAAAGAGAAAGAAAATGTTTCTGTGTATGGTTACATTATGTATAAAAATGTTATCTTCTAAAATGTCATCTACTTACTTGCTTTATTATATTAGTAACTGAAATATGCAACTTAAACCTCAAACAAGCAAAGACTATTCTCCAGTTGAGTACTTTATCAAAAACTATATAAAGGACACACTCCCAAGAAATAGACCCAATACTAATAATTTGTAGATACCCAGGTAATTTATACAGTGCTGAGGTCTGGACAAAATTTGCTGAATAAGGGCCTTATCTCTGAATATACTGTCAGTCTGTGTAATATATAAGTTGCAATAGTAGCACATGATGGTTTCTTCATGGAAGACACATATTTGAAAGCTTTTGCCAAAAAGAGAAATAATTTTGTTATGTAGGAAGTGCATAGCCCTGGTAGAAGTTATGTAGGAAGTGCATAGCCCTGGTAGAAGTAACATGTTTTTTTAAGCCAGCCACATCGATACCTGAAAGCAATTAGTAAATTGTCTCCAGCCTCATTTTTCTTCCCTATTTCAAGCTTACTTCTTGACCTTAGAGTCATCCTATTCCCTCATTACTTCAACACGTAGAATATCGTTGGCACGCTGACGTTATACAAGATTACATCTATTAGAATTCTAAATGCAGTCAGAATTCTCCTTAAGGGCCAGGAATGTGTGCAAATCTTATAAACTTCAAAGTCCGTATTGAATATTATGTTTCCCTGTAGATATTTAAAACATGTTAATTCTAATGATGTGCTATGGGTAATTAGATAGGAAAAGAGAATAAATTGTGAAATAGTTTCCATGAGAAATGACTAAAGATTTGGAAATTTTGAGTTTTATAAGAAAATATATGCTTGTGAGAATTGTGCTTTTTGTATAAAGCAAATTTTGTATAAAATGAAAAGTTTTTGTATAAAAACATTAAGTTAAAAATGGAAAAATCAACATGTGAAATTCAGAAAATAAAATTTATCTCATAGAAATATAGTTAGATGCATGATAGAGGCATTTAAAAATCAATGTTAGAATCAACCATTATTTCAGGGTATATTTTTGTATAAAATGCAGTCTTTAAAATGGGATGGAGGTTGTTTCATAAATAACATTTTTGCAATCTTGCTCTCAAGAACTTCACATTCTTCTTCATTTGGAGGTAACAGTGACTAAAACTAAGCATAAAATCCTTTCTAATTCCAATGATTACTTTTATGCAATCATAGACAAAATAATATTTTCTCTATCTGTGACTTTAGTCAGTATATTTTCACCATCTCAAAAATAATTTTTAACTAATATTTAGATTTCTGTTTTAGAGCATATTTTTTTCCTTTAAAAAATGTTTGTGTTTATATGTTTCTGGTTTTAATAGAAAAACTCCCCAGAAAGTTACATCAATTTCTTTGTCAATTAAACTGAAAAGCTATAAAAATTATCAAACTGCTTCTTTACATAATCAGTCAAGAAACAATATTACACCCACTTATTTTTTCATGACTTTATATACTTTGTTGTCAAATTGACTGACAGTAACAATAATAAAACAACAAAGCATATATAAATACCAGAGTAGAGGAATTGAAACAGGAAACCGGTATTTTCCTGGGGCTCTCACAGGCCCTTGACTAACAATATGGATGATGAATACGATAACATGCATATCAATGAATTTTCAACAACACTTTACGTTTTGTTCACACTCATGTTTATCCAGTTGATTAAGGCAATTTGCATAATTTAGAGGTAATTTCTTTTTGAAAGCTATGATAAAATGCTCTGATTGCAGTATGTCGCACTCTTCACACGCACAGATTCTTTTCAAGGAAGCCTAGAAATGAGGAGGAAAAAGAAAGGTAAAAATATTTCAAGACCCCCAAAGCAGTATTTTTCTTCAAAAATCCATATTTATTTTGCATTTCCTTTAGTCTTTAAAACATAAAAGCCCATGTAACAAAGTGGCTGCACCAACTTACACTCCCACTGACAGTGTAGGAGGGTTCCCCTTTCTCCACATCCTCTCCAACACTTGTTATTTACTGTCTTGTGAATTTTGGCCATTCTAACTGGTATAAAGTGGTATGTCAATGTGGTTTTGATTTGAATCTCCCTGATGGCTAATGATGATGAACATTTTTTCAAGTTTCTATTAGCCAATTAAATGACTTTTAAAAAATAAAATAAATAATAGTCCAATAGTTCATTTTGTGCTATTGTGTGCGAATATGGCAAGGAGTATCTCCATTTCCTGGTATTTATACCCTTGTATTGTCCCTTTCTTTTGACCATGGGCTGCATTTGGTTTTATTAACTCATTTCTAAAGAACAGAATATTGTGGATGTTATGGAATGATAATTCTCAGATAGGTAATACAAAAGACTCTTGCTTCTGCCTTGAGAGACTCCTTTCTCAATCTTTCCTGAATTC
>RCUC01137566.1:0-19723 GCA_003697995.1 Taxidea taxus jeffersonii | reverse complement strand
ACCACAGAGGGAGTCTCCAATGTCAGTGGTTGTCAGCCTCTGGGGAAGGAAGGGTACATGGGGAGGCCTACCCCTCCATTCTGTGGGGCCCAGGGCAGGAGTACAGATGAAAGCTCACCTCCTGTCAAATTTAAAAGTTACAGCTTAAGCTAACAAGACGTTAAATACACTCTACCTTCTTACCTTGTCAGATCCATCTTCCCAGTATATTTGAGCCCCTAGTCTCAAATTCAGGAGTCCTGGAGTTCTGAGTTCTGGACCAGAATGTGGCACCAGTGTGAGAGCCTGACCTGGCATCCTCTCCTCTCCCCCCAGTCCTCAGCTCTCTCTTGTACCATGAGGTCTCAGGACCACATGGGGGAACACCCAGGCCACCTTAGCTCCCCTCAGTGTGCCCACCAGGGGCTCAGCTCACACACCCAGGATGATGGCCCTGAGGGGTCTCAAAAGCCCACTTCTTGCCTCCCGGGCCCCATGGCTGCTCTAGTCTGATGGGTAGGTATCAGGACCGGGGATATCAGGACCCCCACTTAGTGAAGTGTGGGTCCACTGCAGAGGTCCCTCTAGCTCAGGCCTATGGGTGACAATGTGGACAAGGAGGGATCAGGTTCCCAGGATCGTGAGGCACAGTGTCGTGTGGTTTTCATTACGATGCAGTTGGAGGCTAACCTTTATCCCAGATGTGAATACACCATCAGATTCATTTTCACTTAATCCTCATGTTAAGCCTAGGAGTTCAGAATTGTTATTATTCCCATTTCATGTGTGAGGAAACTGAGATTAAAGAGACCTTAATTTCACCAAGACCACACAGCTAGGAGGGGCAGAGGCAGGATCTGAATGTTATGCTGAGTCTCGTGGCCGAAAAATACTCAGAGGGAAATCATTTCCTGATCTTCAATCATGAAATCAGAGGCAGAAAGAACAAGGCAATTCATTGCGTCAAATCCTGCCAACGGTGTCGGGTAATGTGTTGGTGGACAGCGGCTGAGGAGGAGTCCAGGGTCTTGCCTGCCTGCCTTCCTGCCCAGCCATCCCCACTGTGCATGAGCACAGGCTCCGGGGGCAGGGTGGTGGGGGCGGGGACAAGGGGGACAGGGAAGCCACTTGGGGCTGGGCAGGTGGCCAGGGCATGTGTGGCTGGGAAGGTGACCTCACTCCAAACAGAGCCCTGGGATTTGTTTCCTAAAGCTGCTGCCTTTGGTGTTTTCTCCAAATCCCAAGAGCAAAGTGGTGGGGCTACAGAGGGGAAGCCCCAGAATCTGGCTGAATGCAACTTCATTCTGTTTCCAAACAGCGGGGTAGGAGCTTGGACACCCACACTGCTCCGGGCACTCAGAGAGGCCCACAGGCATCTCCCGAAGGAGAATTTTTTGCCTCTCTTTTTAAAACTTCAATTAAAAAAAAAACAAAAACAACAAAACCCTTTAAATAGAAGTATAAAATTTATATAGGGAAGTACACAAATCCTGTATACAGCTCAGTGAATTTTTAACACGAACGTATTATGTAACTACCATCCAGACCAAGATAGGGACCTTTTCTTTTAAGTCTACACCCAATGTGGGGCTTGAACTCATGACCAGGAGAGATCAGGAGTCCCGTACTCTATCCACTGAGCCTCACAGCCGGGCACCCCAAGATAGAGAATGTTTTAAAAACTGATTGTAAATGGAAGAAGTAACACGTGAACACATTCTCTTTGCAAAGCATTAACACAGGACATGTGAGCTGACCCCCCCTTCTGACCCCCTCTACTAGAGACCCCTACACACATACAAGGCCTCACTGTTATAATTAGGCGTGTCCGGAAGCGGGGGCTTCTCCCTCAGCATTCCCAGGCCTTCGGGCAGGGAAGCAGCCTGACCAAACAGGTTTGGGGTCTTTCTCCTCAAACACTGTCTTCTGCCCACCCCCACCCGCAAGCCCCACCCCCACTCAATTCCTGCTATGGATAGAGAGCCTATAGCTTCCCCTGCCACAGATAGCTCAGCTCCCTTCCTCCTGAGCAGTGGGGAAGGGTAGGGCTGCAGGGAGTTCTCCCCGTCCTCCGCATCTAAGCATCTAATTCTGACCCCCTAGAATGACCTTTGGGTGCCTGGGCTGCTGGGCCTACACAAGGTGGAGGGGCTGTGGGGACGCCCAGCTCCAGGAGACGGGGGCACACCAAAGGCAGAACTGCCCAAACTGGTTACATTCCAGCAAGATTAGCTAGCGAGAGGCCCGGGCCTGCTCTGGAGCCCACCCCTCCCTCCTCTCCTGGACCATGAATAGGATTTTAACTATTTCCCTCCTACTTGCTGTCCAGCTTCACTTGCTGACAATGCTCCCTGCTGTTTGCACATTAACCTCCCATTTGCCAGGCAGAGGCTCAGGGGCTGTGGATTAACACCCACCAACCCAGACAATGGTCTCCAGGGAGGGATGCAAGGGACTCAGACAAAGGCTGCAGGCGCCAGGCCCAGTCAATCACTGCACTGGAACCACTGGCCACAAGGGCAGGGGCTCCCAGACTCTGAGGCCTCGGTGTGCTTTCCTAACAAGGGCCTAAGGAACAGGGAAATGACCCCCACCAGGTCTAATCTGGATGTTGTGGCCCTGTGGTGACTGACTGCAGGTCTGCAGGGACCAGGGGCTAAGGTGCTGAGACAGGGAGGCCTTGGGCAGGCCTGATAGACCCAGCCCCCACCCCGGGGGTTAGGTTTTCTCCTTTCTCCAGGCACCACTGAGCTCTCAGGGGATACAGCAGCGCACTGATGACTCTGGCACTGCACCCCGAGGCTTCCTGGGAAAGCTGCCTGTTCTCTGTCTTGCAAGATCTGACCAAAGTCCATGTCAATGCCATTTTCTTACTCTTCCACGGGCAGGTGTGCTCCCAGGAAAGGCAGCAGCGGTCAGAAGGGAGGGGAAGGGAAGACGACCAGAGGATTGGGTGGGGAAATGTTCTGGAGTTCTGGCTTCTCCGCCCCAGCTGGGCTGTAGGATAAAGGCCGGGCAGGAGTATTTTAAAAACCCTCCTGTGGTGATTCCAATGCCAACTCTGTCCTAAAGCAGAGCCTCTCAAAGCTAAAGTTCCCAGGCATCAGCCTGGATCTTGCTGAAATGCAGATTCTGGGCCAAGAGGCCTGGGCTGGGTCCTTTGATGCTGCATTTCTACCAAGCTCCGGGGTGACGCAGGGGCAGCTGGTCGAGGAACACCTTTGGGCACCAGGTTCATCAGGAGGCTGAACAGTCTCAAGACTCTTGCACCAAACGGTGGTCTGGCTTCAGTATCAACCCTTCTCTCAAGGTCAGACTCCATCCTTGTGTTGATACGAGTGCCTGCAACAATCCCTCTTCTTCCTCTCAGTCCCTCTTTTCCTGACCTGGAAGTTCTGGGTGCCCATGAGAAAACTTTCTGGCTTCTGCTCCTGTTTTCCCCACATGTCCGGCCTCCCGGTCTAGGCCAGTAAGCCTCTTTGGACCATTTCTCCGATCCTCATTCTGTTCAGCGTCCTATTACCAAACAGGGGGTATGGGGGGCAAACTGCTGAGCCTATGGGGGTAGGGGTGGGGGGAGAGCCTCCAGAGGAAACAGAAACCAGAGTTCCAGCCCTGAGGCCATTAACATCCAAGAAACTTGAGGACAATTAAAAAAGCAACAACCACAATTACTATGGTTTACACAAGCAAAACTCATTAGTGTGGGTTGAGGTGCTGAGGTTTACGGGGCAAACCTTTTCCTTATAGATAGTACAAATTAATTGCCGACAAGAACTGCAAAGCAGGGTGGGAGGCAGAGGCTGGGGCGGGGGTGCCGAGGTGGCTCAGTGGGTTAACTGTCTGACTCTTGGTTTCAGCTCGGGTCACCATCTGGGGTTGCGGGATGGAGCCCAGCCCTGCACAGGGCTTCACACTCAGCAGGGAGTCTCCCTCTCCCTCCACCTCTCCCCTTGCTCTTTCTCTCTCTCTCTCAAGTAAATAAATCTTAAAAAAAAAAAAAAAAAAAAAAAGGAACAGCAACAGGGATGCTTTAAAGAGCTGTTCAAGCCCTCCAGATGCAGGTGACAGACACTACCTCTCCCCTGCAACTGACATACACGGGGCTGGCTCAGGGTGCCTCGCCTGGCTTGAATTCCTGATAGAGTTCAGGTGCGAACAACCTGTGCTCCTCCGGAAACGTACAATCCAGAAGACTCCCTCACTTATGCTGCCACCCACGCCAAGTCTGAGTTAACTGTTTCCAGGCAGCCCTGGGGCCCCATGCCCTGCTAAGGGAATCACATCCAGGTCATTGCTGCAGGGGAAATCTGAGCAGGGCTTACGGGTCTACAAATGATTATCCCCCGTGAGAGGATACAGGAGCAACCTCAGATCAAGCACTCATCTGGCCGCCCTGTGCTCAGCAGGGCTTTCTGCCCTTCCACAAGCTGCATGCCCGTGAACCCTTCGTTGGGTCTACTTCAAAGTCTAATGGTCCCAAAGACCCAAGGGTTCCTGTTGCCACTCCTTGCCCCTAACCTCTGCAAGGTCCTAGACCACAGAGGGGTCTGGTGGAGCTAGGACTGAATCCTGACCATACCTCTTATTCATGGGGTTAATTGGTCTAAAGTTACTCTTTTGGGGTGCTTGGCTGGCTCAGTCAGTAGAGCATACAAGTGTGATCTCATGGTGGTGAGTTCAAGTCCCATGTTGGGTGAGGAACCTCCTTAAAGAAAAAAAGTTAAAAAGAAAACCATAGTTACGCTTTCTGAGTCTTGGTCGCTACTTCTTAAAGAGGCATTAGTATCACTTAGGTTTAACTGAGCTTATACTTAGCAAATAAGATCTTACAATGGTTAAAAAAAAAAGAGGACCTTTCCTAAGGTAGCAGACAGAGATGGTCTAACACTCCTCCTTTTTGAGGCTCCAAAAGCATCTGTCTTCTCTTGAGACACTGACCTTTCTCTGCCTGAGGGTTGGCTCAGCCACAAGTTTTGTTTCCTGATACTCGCCTGGCAGACAGAAAGCTCCGCACGAGCTCATGGTCTTGTGTATCTTTGACTCTCCTGCAATGCTCAACCCAATGCCTGTAATCCGGGGGAACCTGGTTGGTCTGTGCACTGATTTTCCACATCAACCAGCTGACACAGGACAAAGCAGGGACCCAACAACTCGGTGGTTCCCGTGGCAGCCCAGATCAGGCCTCCCACCCATTACTAAGTAGGTTCTGTTTCTGTCCTTAGGAACAATGGTAAGACAGGAATTGCATTTCTGACCTGGTGCCAAGCTCTTCATGAAAATGACCACCAATACACTATTTTTTATTTTAATGAAACACTACACGATATGTCTGCCACACAATGAGTAATCACAAAACTCTGGGGTTTGGGGGGCCTTCAGATTCTTCTGCAGAAACATGATCCCTCACGTTTATACTCAGTGTGATGCAAGCTCAGACTGCGCTGTTCACCAGTCTTGTCGCACTGTCCATACGTCCTACCTTGTTTTTAAGGAAATGGGTCGTGAGGTCAGAGTCCACCTCTTCCAGGCCGTGACGTGCTTTGCTTGGATAGTAATGACCTCTTTTGGGGGTGGTGTAGGTCTAATTTTAGGCCTTCTGAAAAACTGCTGTGCTGTTTCCCCAGGCTTCATTTCCTATAGTTATGTGATGGAGATCAAGTTTTTCTGAGGTTTTAAAATCAGAAAGCACTGTTACCTTGAGCTGTTATCTCTTTGACCCTAGAAGTTTGCGACTACACTTTGGGGCCCCGAGAAGGGTGGGACTCACTCTGGGGAAAGCCTCCCAGTGGAGCTGGGTACTAGAGGGGCCTGGGTCTGGGCGAGGCTGCTCAGAAGACACTGGTTGTGTACAGACGTCTTTTGAACTCCTCTCCAGTACACACAACAATCTTCCATGGACTGTTTCTCCTTCCTCTTGGTTCCGTTCAGGGTGTCCCTCCCTGGAACCAGGGATCCCCCACACTCCCAGCAAACAGCAGTACTTGGCATGGGCCTCTTTTGGAGGGGTTGTGCCAAGGGACTACCCTGAGGCTCAGATCAGGGTGTAGTGGGAAACAGACTGGGAACACACACTCATTTTGTGCTCTCTGCCTGGAGAGCCGTCTGCTTATTATAAGAAGGTATTAACTGCCCGCAACAGTGTACATGAATTATCCACAAGTTCTGACCCTGCACAGGGGCCAGTCCCTACTGCTGCCAACTCAGGCCCATGGCTACGGCCTTGACAGGAGGAACGAGCGTTTCTTGGGTGAGAACCATGGGGAAACAAAGGCGTGGGGGGACCTGTGTGTGTCACGGTGGGAGGACCAAGCTGGGGCTTCCTGTGCTCCTGGGGTGATCATGGAGTCCTTCCGTCCTTTCTGTTCTACCTGGCTCCTTCAGCCTTCCTGTTTTTCCCTCCCTTCTCCCCTCCTAACACGCAGGCAGCAACAGGGAAGCTGCCTGAGGCTCTCAACTGCAATCCCAACCAGAATGAGAACCATTCAGCTGGTTCAAGGCACAAGCACAACATAGCCCCTTACTGTGACATTTTTTGAAACAGGTGTCAGTCACAGGGAGCAATCAGGAAGCAGAGACTCACGAGAGTGATCCTAGAAAAGAGGGATGAGGACCTAACACACACCTGCCGTCTGATCCTTGCCTCCTTAGCCTTCCGTCTGGCTGGCCCCCGGTGGGCTGCTGAGGCTGGAGTCAGAGACAAGGGTCTGGTCAACTCACCCCACCAACAGTGTGACCCTAGGCAGGTTCTGCCCCTCGAGGAGTACAGTTGCTGGAAAAACCCTTTACTGAGACGATTATGTATGAAGCACCCACTGTTTACACTATACACCGAGCATAATAAAACTCAGAGGCTTTTTATTTCTTTCCTACAAGCCTTCTCTTTGTGTGTACTAAGAATGGTACTGGTTATCACTCTAGACAATAATACTGCCCGGATATGGGTCATTAAGGGGGGCAATGACCTACCCACTTGGTACACTGACCTATTCTTGGTTATTCCAAAACATTATTCAGGCAGCATGATAATTGCTTAATTTTTCTTTCCACTCCTAAATTGTAAAATTAGACCTAAACCCCAACACAAACAAACCACACAAACCTCCTAAACACAAAGTAGGACCTTGATGCTACCCAACATCTGTTTCAGTCCTGCTAGCGGGCAGCTTGAGCTCTTCCCCCTACCGGTGGCCTCAGGCTGTTAATTCTCTCTTTACTGCTTTTCCAGCACTCAGTCCGAATACCAAGTGTCCTCCAGAGACTCTAGTTTTTCCTTTCCTTTTTCCAAAAACTCTCTCGAAGGTTCTTTATCTGTCCCCCAGATGTGCCTAATTCCCTGCCTTCGGGAGTTTCCTTGGAGTGGACAGTACAACTTGGGGGCCTGTAGGAAACGGTGTAATCCAAAGTTATCCAGGCTTATTAAAAATCTCGCTTTTGAACTAGTCTATGTTCAAGATCTTATCCCTGAGCTCTTTTTTTTAAAAGGCCGAATTACCAGCTCCTCCATGAGGTGGGGGAAGAAGGCCAGGGGTGGTGGGAGCTGTCGGGCTTCCGGCTCTCCCAGATGCCTCCCTACAGTGTGGTGGGGCCAGCTGGGACCAGTTCATTAGCGTCGTCCTGACTCGGGGTCAGTGCTGCCGCTGCAGCTTGAAATTGGTCGTGGCAGGAGTACTTGTGCCACGGAGAACAGCCAACCCTACACATCACCACAGGAAAACACAGTGACATTTTCTCTGTCTGGCTCTATCCTGTCTTTATGTATGCAAGCTCACGTAACCTCATAACCAACAGCGCAGGTAAAGAACAATTATCATCTCCTTTTCACAGATGAGGAAACTGAGGGCTCTACCCCACCCTGTGAGTTTCCCATTGTCCCATAAAAAGGCCTGGCCAGAGGCCCACGTGCAAAACACTCCAGAAAATGCTCCACCAGAGCTCAGACTCAGGAGCAAATCCTTTTCATGCAAGCTCGGTTTGAGGAAGGGTTCTTGGAAGTGACAAAAATGATATGAACTCTGAGGAGGGTTAGAGAGACCCCAGGCCCCTGGTAACGAACTCCCGAACTCCCTTCCCCTGGCACACTTGGCCAGGGAAACCCCTTCCACTTCTGGAGGGGAAGGAAAAAAGGAAGGAGGCACAGAATGCAATTATGAGAGAACAAATGCATCCTTAGATTCTCACCACAGAACCGCTAGGGAAAAACCCAACCCTTTCACCATCAAGAATCTGGGGGGCGCCAGAGCAAGCACCGCAAAGGCCTTTGCTCACCCTTGCAAGGGTGACTGCACAAGACCCCGGGCCCACACCACCAGGGGACAGAGAGGGGCCCCATTTTCCCAGCAGTCATGCTGGCGCAGCAGCTGGTTCTCCCACTGGATTCCCAGTTGGAAATTCCGGAGGGAACAGCTTTCTGTCTTCAGCATCCCAGTTAAGGAGTAACAAAAATTTAATTTCTTAATGCTACTTCTCAGGGTGAAAAGAGCCATATCCTGCAAACAATCAGACATTAGGCCGGGCTTTTCCTTACAATACTTAGGAGAGGCAGAAAACCAAGTCCACTCCCCTTCTCCTTACTTCCTCCTTTTTTTTTTTTTTTTTTGTCCAGGGAATGAGTCAAGTCAGTCAACAAATATTTATGGAGCGCCCACAGGCTTGCAGAGTCTGGGAGGAGACACGGGTTGCTGGAAGAAGTCCAGGATAGTTCTCACTTGAGACAGTAAAAGGAAATGTCAATCCTCAGGCCAGGTCTAAACAGGGCAGTAAGAACTGACTGCCACCCTGGGTGGGTTTATTCTGGGCCAATCACTCACTGCCGGCTGAGTGGCCTCTGTTATCGTAAGGCCAAAGTGGGTGGATCCGCCAAGATCATGCACATTTTTGGAAAAATAGAAGCGCAATGCTAGCAATCTTGATGGTTTTGGGGTGGGGATAGAGGGTTGGCGGAGATGCTCATCTTCCCTCAACTCCCAAAGTGCCCCAGAACAATCAAAATTGGTTAAACAAATGTCAGATGTTCACCATTTTCTCTTCTGCAAATGTAAATGTGTGTGAGCTGGAGAGGGAGGCTGGGAAAACCTGGGACCAATGGAGACAGTCTTGTGGGGACCTGACCCTCTCTAGTTCGGAAACTGGAACTGGAGCCTTGCTGCTCAAAGTGTGGTCCCCGGACCGGGAGCATCGGCATCACCAGGAGTGTGTTAGAAATGCAGAGTCTCAGGCCCTGTCCTGCCCTACGGAATCAGAGTCTGCCTTTCAGCAAGCTCCTCGGGTCCCTCCCATGCACCTGCAAGTTGGACAAGCCACAGTCCAGATAAGCAGGCGACTGTCTGCTATTAGATCCCACAGAATTCCCCAAAGTCACATTTGGGGAACACCTGTCCTCCATATCGCCGGGTACCAGTTAGCAGGCTCCCAAGATCTTCTGTTCACAAAACACAAACATTACTAAAGTCTAAAGATCTGTAACTATATCGTGATTCCTGGTTTAAAAGCAAGTCACCTGGAAAGATCCAGGTCAGTTACCCATTCGCTTAATCAGAGGAAGACACACCGTTAGGGCCTGGCAGAACTGAACGCAACGTGCCACAAGGCGTCCTTCCACTTCCACTTCACTCTACTAACAGTGCGCGCTGGCCTAGATTCTCTTCTGTTTTAAATAACCAAGTATGTTTGAATAACCTGTATGGTTACAATTAGGGTCAGTGCATCTGGGGAAGTCACCGCAAACCCCCACACATAAATATGGTGATTTTAATAACAAATAACACATTTGGAGACGGGTATAGAAGTATGCAGGCGGAGGGAGCCACTGAAGATGTTAATTTGCATGTTCACAAAGGAATAGAATCCAGCTGCAACATTAATGCTTAATTCCACAGAGCCATAGGACACATGCACAACCTCACTATGGGCTTGCTCTAAATTTAAAGCCGATTTTCAAACCCTCACGATTTTGGCTTAAACTTAAATTTAGCTGCTTGAAGAGGAGACTGGATTTTATTTATTTATGTATTTATGTATTTATTTATTTCCCCCCTGTGAATCCTGAAATGGTGAATTTAGAAAAAGTCCATTTGTGTAAGTTGTGCAAGTTAAATACAAAGTCTCTGAAGAGATCTGATGAAAAGTTTCTCAAAATATCCATGTTGGCACAGGAAAACATAAAAGGTCTCATCATTGGAAGAGATTTCTTCTAATAAGGCAGTGGAATTTAAGGACTATGTTGGAGCTCCGCTGTTGCTTTCTGGTCTCCCATACATGTTATCAGTCTTAAATAAATAAAGCACAGAGTATATCAGCTTTTTAGATATATCTTCTGGGGACCCCTGGGTGGCTCAGTTGGTTGAGCATCTGACTCCTGACTTCGGCTCAGGTCATGATCTCAGGGTCACGAGTTCAAGCCCCACGTCAGGCTCTTTGCTGATAGCAGTATCTACCCGAGTTTCTTTCTCCCTCTCCCTTTGTCCCTTCCCCCGTATGCGCTCTCTCTAGTAAACAAATAAATCTTTAAAAAAGAATAAAAAGATAGGGGCGCCGCCTGGGTGGCTCAGTGGGTTAAAGCCTCTGCCTTTGGCTCAGGTCATGATCCCAGGGTCCTGGGATCGAGCCCCACATCGGGCTCTCTGCTCAGCAGGCAGCCTGCTTCCCCCCCACCCCTCTCTCTGCCTGCCTCTCTGCCTACTTCTGATCTCTGCCAAATAAATAAATAAAATCTTAAAAAAAAAAAAAAAAAAAGATAGCGACGCCTAGGTGGCCTAGGTGGCTCAGTCAGTTAAGTGTCTGCCTTTGGCTCAGGTCATGATCCCAGGGTCCTGGGATCAAGTCCTGTATCCCATCGAGCTCCTTGCTCAGCAGGGAGCCTGCTTCTCCCTCTGCCTGCCACTCTACCTGCCTGTGCTCGCTCTCTGACAAATTAAAAAATTTTAAAAAAGATAAAAAGATGAAACTTCTGAAATAGGATGTATAGGAATGAATAGGGAGAGACTATTAATAACAGTGGTCATATCTCTATACTGTGGTAATATACTACTTATACTAGAATACATGTAATGTGCTATAATAACAAGAGATATTGTGGGAATTTGGCCATTTTGGGGGAAACAAGATCCTGGGAAGTTGTGTTCCCATTTATCCGTTTCTCCAGGAACATGGTGTCCGGTGAAAGGCCCAGCATGGGTCCTCACTCAAACATCTGTGTAAAGACAGAAGGGGCCCCCTATAGGGCTGCAAACCTGGTAAGGACGAACAAATGGAACGCAGTAACAGCGTAATCAATTATTTCAGGGATGCAGGAAACAGCTACAACATCCCCCCACTCACAGGGCCCAGACCCCAACTGAAAGCTATTCACGCTTTACAGAGAATGGTGGGGAGCCAGGACCGATGGTGACGAGAGCCACTAGGGTCCTACAGGTGACCAAGCGGGAAGGGAGGCTGTCAGTCATCCTCATCAATGAAGCCGATGCACATCAAACCCTTCTTGGCGGTGTGCGTGCTGGCATGATTTCATGAGATTAAAGAATGTCTTGAGAGTTAAATGCTCGGGAGTCCTCAGAACTGCAATTCTGCTGAATCCCTGGCCCATCTGCTAGGAATAAATGCCAGTGCAATAACCGTGAATACACGTGTCAAGGGGGCCACTTCCTCATCCCCTCCCCCACCAGGCATCGGACAGATGTGGGAATCAGAAGACCTCAGTTGACAGCCCCGTCCTGCCAGGGGCCATTCTGTCACCTCGGTAAGCCTCAGCTCATCGCCTATTAAACAGGAGTGATTATACGAGCTTCACTTAATTCTTAGAACTATTCTGAGGCTCAAATGAGATAATGGATGTTAGTCCCTAGGTATGTCAGTCAGCCAATAACCCAAGCATATAGGATATAATCTGGGACATCCATGACCAAGAGGCTGGGTGTGTTAGCGGGTGAGCTCCCTTCTTCATGTTCCCAAAAAAGCATGTGACAGCCCTCCTCGTACTTTCCCCTCTCTGGTTCCCAAACAAGCTTGCCATTTAAGTTTTAACACATTTAGAATTCATTAAGCAATTAAATCCATTCTGATCTAATTGAGTTTCCTCTAAGAGCGGCTGAAGGTTCCTTTAAGCTTATGAGTAACCGGAAGGTGGAAACCCCACCCCACTCACTTGGGTAGAGACGTCCATCATCAATTTTCTTCCAGTCCATGATTTAAGCTCTTTAGATGGTTCTGTTACATCTGGAGACCAGAACCAAGCCAGCCTCCACCACGAGTGGCAGCCATAAATAACACCACTGCATCAAGCCCACACTGGATTGGATGGTTCCGCCCTAAGCCACGAGCCTGAAGGAACACCTGGCTGCCATTTAGAGGCAGACTGTCGGGTGGGAAGGACAGCTGGCCAGTCACTTGATAACCATGCGGGGGGCACGGCCATCCACTAACGGGTTCCATCTGACAAGCCACCTTCAGTACACGGACAGCGGAGGCCCCGGGCCTGCGAGCTCCGAGTTTGAGGACGCACCACACGGTTCCTAGTTGCCAAACCAGGACTCTGTGTTTACTCTGTAGCCAGCGCAAGCCTCTTCACCCTCTTGCCCCACCTAAGAGGGCAGAGGGAATGGCGACTGAGGCCTGCCTACTGCTTTCCACTCGAAGGAGGAATCCCCTGGACACCATGCTCCTGGGCCAGTCCTGGGCCCTAGTCAGCCTGGGCCCTAGTCAGCCTCAGCCCTGCTGACCATGGGAACCTGCAGTGCAGATTCCAAAGACTCTCCTGAGGCTGCTCAGTGGCCTGGCATGCCTGGAATCTTGGAGAGAAGCCTCCTTTGCCCAGTATCTGCCTTGATTCCCTGCTCCAAAATCTGTCCTGCTACCCTGTAGAGTAGCTGGGAAACTCCACAGCCATAGGCAGCTCTTGAGGACAGAAAGTTCTCCATTTGTTAGAACTCTCACCTGACTTGGCTTTTCTGCAGTACCTGACTCAGGTGATCCCTCCCTTTTCTAAAATACACTCTCTTTCTTGGCTCCAGGGTCTCTGAAGCCCCAGGTCCTCCTCCTACCACTCTGGCTGCTCCTTCTCCATCTCCTTCCGCAGTTCCTGCTCTGCTCTCCAGTGTGTGAAAGCTGCAGTGCCCGGGACTCAGCCCTCCATCCTTTTTTTCTCAGCCCTCAACCCCCAGGATCTCCTCCAGTCTCAGCTTTAAGGTGCCATCAACATGCTAATGACTTTAAAGTCTCTCGCTCTGACCCAGACCTCTTCCCTGAAATTCAGATACCCACCACCCATCACCTTCGCCACTGGATGGCAAAAAAACTTTAAATGCAACACCCCTAAGCAGAGCTCCTGGTTATTTTACCCCCAGATCTGCTTGTCCCAGTCTTCCCCATTTTGGTTAATGGCATTTCCATCCTTCCTCTTGCTCAGGAGGGGCACCTGCGTAGCTGTCTGTTTGTTGGGCATCTGCCTTCGACTCAGGTCATAATCATGGGGTCCTGGGATGGAGCCCTGCATCCGGCTCCTTGCTGGGCAGGGACTCTGCTTCTCCCTCTCCCTCTGGCCCTCACCCCCACTCCTTCTTCACCAGCCCCTCTCTGATCTCCCTCAAATAAATACAATCTTAAAGAAAAATAAACTTCCTCTTGCTCAGGAGATACTTTTTTTTAGGATTTTATTTATTTATCTGAGAGAGAGAGAACACAAATAGGGGGAGGGTCAGAGGGAGGAGAAGAAGACTCCTTGCTGAGCAGGGAGCCCAATATGGGGCTCAATCCCAGGACCCCAAGATCACAACCCAAGCCGAAGGCAGACACTTAATGGACTGAGCCACCCAGGTGTCCCCTCAGGAAATATTCTTGACTTTTTTTTCTTTCATCCCATCAAGAAAATCCTGCCACTTCCCCTTCAAAATGGATCCAGAATCAGCCAACTTTTCCCACTCCCACTTCTACTGCTACCATTTAAACTACATGGACCCCTGACTAGTCTGAGTTTCTACACTTTGCCCCCTTCCCCCCAACTCAGTCTACTTTTATCACGGCAGCCTGAGAGCTCTGTGAAAACGTAGGTGAGATCCTGTCACCTCTCTGCTCAAACCTCTAACATTCTGCGTCTCGCTCAGAGTGAATGATCCAAGCCCTCACTGTGTTCTACACGGTCTCCTGACTGGCTGTTTCCTTTCCGGCTCTGCCTCCTTTGGTGCTCCCCCCACCAACCCCTGCCCACGCCGCTCCGGCCACACTGGTTCCCTGGCTCTTCCTCAAACAAGGCAGTGGTGATCCTGCCTGAGGCCCTTCACACTTGCCATTCCCTCTGCCTGAACATTCTTCTGCCAGGTTTCTAGACAGGTGGCGCTTGTCAGTCTTTACTGAACCATCACCCCCCAGCAAGAGACTTCAGTAAATATCTGTTAAGTGGATGAACGGACAAATGAATGGGGGGCTTCCTCCTGAACCCTCACTGGTGTGCCGGGACTCTGGTTCGCCTTGCTCGTTGGTTCTCTCCTTGGGGCTGGATCCCGAAGCCTCCATACTCTCACGCCTCCGGAGGGTGCTGTCCACTGTATGGCAGGCTCTGGCTCTGAAGGCCAACCTTGCTAGCCTGCACTGTCCCCGAGAACAGGCACCATGTGTCTTGTGGTTCAAAACACGCATATGTGGCTCCTCAGACAGCACAGAGCACACGGAGGAGATGACTCAGTACATACCTACCGAATGAGTGCAGGACCCGAACCCAGCCTCACCTTTCACGCTGAGCAAGACTCCTGTCCTCTTAGACCCCTAGACATGGGGCCTGCCTCTTTGGCAAGGTGGTCCTTCTCTCCCCACCTCACAGTGCAGGCACCTCGCCCCCTCCCTTTCCTTGCTGACCTTCCAGCGCCTCTTAGACTGCTCAGATGCAGACAGTGGTTGTACAAGAGAAATGGGATCTCTCTCCATTTAGTTTCAAGAAACTGGAGCCCCTGTGAATAACACACACAGAGAGACTCCCCCTGGAGAGTCACCGGGCATGTTCCCACAATCCCTTTCTCCTCAAACAAAGTACCCAGGTAGGCATGATGTCCCATCATGCCTCCTCACGGGTAAGGTATGAAATGGCCCTTTAGGGACTCAACACCAAGTGTGAAGCCCCATCTGAGTGACTGAAAAGCCTCCCTTCAGCTTTACCATTCCCAGTAATAAGCTTAAATAGCCAAATTTTCTGCTGCTCCTTCTGGGTGATAGCTAGAGACACCCCAGTACTCCCTCTCCCGAAAACACAGGAAGACGGCACGGGAAACTCAAGCCCTTACTGAGGCCAAGAGTACCCATCACACATTATTGAACTAGTCCTTTTGAAACACCGTGCCAGAGGGTTATTAATAAACGACGAAAACACTCTGAGGGTAGACAGCTGCTGAATGCACACCAGTCTTGCACACGTTAACCAAGATACACTGGGTAGAAGCCAGTTCAAGTTCCTCACTGTTGAACAACCACTACATGCGGACACTTGGCTGTGCTAACGTCTGTAAGACTACACGTGGAGGAGGCTCCACTGGAGAGGCTGGAGGGAAAAAACATGCCCTTTCATTCAAGAGTTAAAAAAAAAAAAATGCAGCAGCATACCACGGAAGGCTGAGGCAAAGTAGGGAAGCAGGAAAGAAGGGAGAGAGAGTGTCAGGGGAGCCTTCCTGAAGAAGACAGAAAACTAGAGATGTGCAAATAGAAGAAATGGAAGGAAGCAACACATCCCACATGGAAAAGGAGAAGGCTGAGTAGAAGAGGTCCTGTAAGCAAGAGGCTCACAGGGAAAATGTCTTCAAGTAGTACGAGCGCGGGAACAAGGGCTAGACCTCACAATCACCGCAAATGGCCATGATGAGACCCATTCGAAGGGGAAGAAGGCGGAAACAAACCTCAGTGACCGCCCCCTAGAGTTGGAGTGGACGGGGGGCCGACAGAGGACCGCTTCTGAGATCAAGAGAGACAGTCTGTCCTCACATTGTGATAATGGCCATGGTCTGGTTTGGATGAGAAAGTGAGGCTGACAAGACCGCAAGGCAAGGTAGGATTCCTGGCATTACCTGAGGTACCACCCACAGAAAAAGAAGAGGAGGAAATTCTTGAGTGCCATGTGTCCACCAGTGGACAAGTGTGGATTTGGTTGGATGTTGGCATTTTACCAGGCTGGGGCTTGATCTGACATGGGTCCCATGTGGGCAGTGGGCAGTGGGCAGCCCAGGGCTAGCAGGAATGCCCCGGGGAAGTCAGCAGCCGTAGGCTTCCAGTCTCATGGTACCCACATTAGAATTATGGGAGCATAAATATCAGAGATGGGAGAGGCCTGCTGGGTGACATCTGAATCTTCCTTCCGCTCAGGTCCTATAGGTAAATGCTTGGTTGGATCTGAAGTGATCCAGATACTGTAAGTTCTCATCAGCTTCTTAAAGCTCCATGTTTTTAGACTTGGCGTTATTAAAAAATGTCCCTTGCCATAAAAAAGAACGAAAGCAAGAAGAAATGTGAAAGGAATATTTGCAGAGAAACAGAAACGAGCAACCCCTAGACCACTGCAGTTGTCCAGGTCCTAAAGCACAAAGAAAGACCTAATAGAGACTTTACTTAAATATTAAAAATAAACAGTGCCTGTTTTTAGTTTCTTTTTGAAAGTCTCTAAAGGGAGCCAGTAAATTAAAACTATACCTGAGGCCTGAATTACCTCACAGGTACAAGGACTGCTTAAAAATGCACCCCATCTTCTGGGCCTGCTTCTCAAGTCACATTCTGCGAGTTGGTCAACAAACTTCTATTGTGTACTATCACGGGGAAGGCACTGAAGACCTGGCTCTCAGAGTCCAACCAGAAAACCCTAGTGTTCCAACTTCTGTTCCCACACTGAAAAATGCTGAGCTTCAGAAGACATGCTGTATAAAAATGTTGAAGAGGAAGACAAACCCTTTAAAAGGGTGACCTTGGGCGTGCCCTTCCCAATGGAGTTAAATGTCACTGCTCTGAGAACTTGTACTTTCTGATTTCCTGATTTTGCAGAATCCAAAGCTAACATAACGAATTTAAAGCCTCCAGCTTCCTTCCTTTCTCCATTTCCTTAAAAACAAAAACAAAAGCCACAGACTTAATTATTTCTACTAAAATACAACTTAACAAAAAGCATCATGCATTTTTACTGTTACCATGGTTTAGGGGGAAAAATACATTTCCCTGTTTTTTTGCTACAAGATTACTTTTTCAAATTTCAGCAAGACACTAAATCCTGCCCCTGCATAATTGAGACCATAACCATACGCACCATTTTAGGCCACTTATGGTTTTAATTGTTGAGCTGTGTTTCTCAGTTATCTCTCTCATTCGTAACATGGCGACTGTTGGCATCAGGAGGGAAATTCCCACGTGGGTCCTTAGACTCCTTCTCAGGTATTCCCATCCATACCTTCAGGAATGACAGCCTAACGTTTATAATATCCTCCATCTCCACTGTTGCCTTAGACTCCCTCTTGTTTGTATTCCAGAGGGAAAGAGGTCACAGGACATTATCCTCTCCATCCTGCCCATGAGGAAGAGCAGGCTCTTAGAGCTGTCCCGTGTAGCCACATGTGGCTTGAGCCTTTAAAATGACATGCTAGGGGCACCTGAGGGGCTCAGTTGGTTAAGTGTATGCCTTTGGCTCAGGTCGTGATCTCAGATTCCTGGGATCAAGCCCCATGTCGGTCTTCCTGCTCAGTGGGGAGGAGTCTGCTTCTCCCTCTGCCTCTACCCCACTTGTGCTCTCTCTCCCAAATAAAGAAAATCTCAAAAAAATAAAATAAATTAAAATGACCTGTTGTTCATGTTAAACATATATCAAAAACGTGAGGAAAAAGAATTGTGAAGTGCCTCGGTAATAGTTTTTATATTGATTATATGTTGAAATTATAGTATCGTAGATAAACTGGGTTAAATAAAATACATTATTAAAAATAATTTGCTACGGGCGCCTGGGTGGCTCAGTGGGTTAAGCCTCTGCCTTCGGCTCAGGTCATGGTCCCAGGGTTCTGGGATCAAGCCCTGCATCGGGCTCTCTGCTCAGCGGGGAGCTTGCTTCCCCGCCTCTCTCTGCCTGCCTCTCTGCCTACTTGTGATCTCTGTCAAATAAATAAATACAATCTTAAAAAAAAAATAAAAATAAATAATTTGCTAGTGTCTTTTTATTTCTTTTTTAAGGTGGCTCCTAGAAAAGTTCAAATGAGCTGTATGGCTCATAATATATTTTTACTGGACAGCGATGCTCTATAGGGATTAATGCAAAGTCATCCAGAGGGCCAGGGACAGACCTGGGCTAAATCCACTGCTCCTACTGCATTTGGGGGGGGGGGGGGCACAGAGTTTCTCAGGGCTTAAGGAATTGAAGAGAGAATTGCATACAGATGAGAAATGGTCTGCACTGTGCCCAGGAATGAGGGGAAGAATGCTGCCTGTCCAGCTATGTACATGGCCAAACAGGGCTCTAGTCCTCAAGACAGCAGGGGGAGGAGGGTTCAAGGACCCCAGGAAGGGCCAGGCCCCCACCCTGCCTGGATGGGAGCCCGCACAGGGGTGGCTGGGGTCCTCAGCCTGGTGGCTGGGTCAGTGAAGGAGGCAGGGTGCACCCAACTCCAACAGGTACCCCCTATGGACCTGAGTCCTGTCCCTTCCTTCCATCCCTTTTCCACACAGTAGATAATTATTTTAAAATTTATCAGATGAAGTTATACCCCTTGCAAAAAATCCTCCAATCAATTCCTCTGCATTTAGAATAACATGCAAACTCTCCAAGGGTTCTACCCTCCTTTCTGATTCCATCCCCTATTCCCATCCCCACTGCCTGGCCTTTATAGCTGCTCCCTGGGCCAGCGACACCCTCACCCCTATCTCCTCCAGGCTGGTTCCCTGTCACCCCACCTCCCGCTCAACAGCTGCTGAGTCTGCCCACCTAGAGTTGCCTGGCCACTAGCACGCCACCTTCCAGTCATCTGCCTAGCATGTCTTTGCTGTCTGGGGCTGTCTGATTTGTTTACTGTCTCCCCCGGCAGGAGCCCCTGGACTGTCTGGTTTCCTGCCTGGCCTCAGGTCCGAGGACAGTGGCCGGCCCCCAGAAGGCAATCTAGATGAGAGCTGAACGAAGAGTGAGAGAACCCGACTGACGGCCCCAGCAGTGCGTGGTGACCGGGGACCAACAGCACAGTTGTTGAGCTGTGAGCAGCACAGCTCACAGAGGGGCTGCATGGAAGCCCCCACACGAGGGCTGCCAAGGTTACCTGCGTTTCAGAGGAAATGGAGGAGTCCAGCGCACACAGGGCCTGGTGAGGGCTGGGGTTCAACTCAGGGTCTGGCTCCCCTTCCTCCAGTGTCACCATTTCTAGCTGGTTTGCTCTGGCCCTTCCCTCAGGACCTGGAGGTCTCAGCCCAGCTCCCCAGCCCTCCTCCTGCCGCAGGTGCTCTGTGAACCTCCCTCCACTAGCCCTCATGGGACACAAAGGGCAAGGGGCCGGAGTCCTTGGTGCAATGGCCTTTCCTCCCCACCTGCTCAGGGACTTGGTGACTAGGGCCCCTCTTGGACAGTCAAGGACAGCCTCTCCTCATGCTGACCCCAGGGGTTGCACAGCCTGTCCAGGAAGAAGCTCTCGATCTGGAATGCCACCTCCCTTCCCAGCCTTCTGGCATCACCTTCTTCTCATTCCGCTTTCCTTCAGTCAGGTAGGCCCAGGCCGTTCCCACCATTCCTCACTTGGCATCACACCTACTTTTGTGACAG
>RCUC01137565.1:0-19768 GCA_003697995.1 Taxidea taxus jeffersonii | reverse complement strand
GGGGACACCTCCCCAGCCCCGGCCCCTCCGCCATCGGGGCTCTGGCTGGCCAGCACCCTGGCCCGGATCTCCTCCACCAGGTTCTCCATGCAGGCAGTGAGCGAAATGGCCGCGTACTCGTGGATGCGCACGGAGATGCGGGTGTCCACCATCCAACGGAAGAAGCGGCCCACCGAGAAGGTGAGGCCACAGCGCGCCGACTTGCCGCGGCGCAGCCCGTCGCCGGCGCTCATGCTGTATAGGGACAGCGCCTTGACCGCAGCCAGCGCGCAGCTCTCGGCCAGCGCCCAGCTGTGCACCAGGCGCACGGCGCTCTGCACCTCGAAGCGGGTGCACTTGGCGTGCAACACGCTCAGGCGCTGCGCCTCGCGGGCCACTCGGATGAGCGCCCTGCGGAGCAGCCCCGCCAGGCGCCTCACAGCCTCGGCGGAAAACAGGGGCAGCCGCCGGCCGCCGGCGCCTTTGCGAAGCACCCGGGCCACGTCTCCCTCGGTCCAGGGGAACTCCTCCAGCTCGGGGAGGCGTGGGCAGCGCGAGAAGAGGTCGGCCACTTCGGGGTCCTCGGGCAGCACCGTGTTCACCGTGTCCCAGCTGTTGTGGCGGCTGTTCATGGAGCCGGAGTAGCACCACCAGGCCGCCCCGCGGTGCTGCTGCGCGGAAGAGTTGAGCGCCTGCGAGTTGGACTTGGAGGACGAGAGGCTGAGTGAGCGGCACGAGTCCCCGGCCCCATACCCGGAGTCCAAGGTCAAGTCCTCCAGCGTCTTGAGAGTGGAGCTGTACGTCCCGGCCATGGGGAGCCTGCCGGCTGTGGCCTCGCCGAGTGAGGGGCGCTCACAACTCCATGCTCCCTTCCCCAAGTGGGCAGGAACAGGCTCTAGGCTCTCCGGGGCGCCCTCCTTCCGCTCGGCGGCCGCATCGCCCGCCCGGAGGCCGCGGGAAGGTGGGCGAGATTCTCGGCGGCCGGGGCCCCGCGCGTTCAGCGTCGGACGCGAAGCTGTCACTGGAACGGCCCCCGCCGCTCCTCCTCAGTACCTCCCCCCCCACCCGGTCCTCCTCAGCCTCCCGCCAGCAGAGCGTCTGTCCTCCGCAGAGAACGAATCCCGGGAGAACAGGGCGGTGGCAGAAAGAGGAGGCGGCTCGCGGCGCCGCGCGAGTCCGGGACCAGCCGGCGAGAAAGCGCTCAGCAAACTTCTGCGCCGCGCGGGCGGCCCGCACAGCTGGGTACCCAGCGGCCGCCGGCATGCAAATAACCCGGGGCGGCTCACCAATCATCGGCCGCGACGGGCAGGGGCTGCACCAATGATCTCCTTGAGGGGCGGTCACTATGCAGATTTCACGGGGCTGCGGGTGAAACCCCGCGGCGAGGGAGGCGGGGCTGGAGGCCGAGGGCAGGGTGAAGCGGCGGGGATGAAGGTGGAGGAGGGGGAAGAGCCCGCGAGCCACCGCGAGCGCCGGGAGGTGCGAGTAGAGACCGGGAAAGGAGGGGTCGTAGCGTTAGGATCTGGAGCTGACAATTTAATGAAAAATTTAAAGGAAAAGCCACGGTGCGCTGCCCCTGTCCCCCGTCCAGGCTTTGGGCGTTCGCAGCCCCTTTTCAAGCCCCCCTGCAGCCAAGCGCCCATGCTGACTTGTCGACTGTGGTCCCGGGGTTGGGAGGAGGGGTGTGGAACAGCCGACTAGGGCGGGAGGCACCAGCCAGGCACCGCGCCTCTCTCCCGGACTTTCGGACAGGCCCCTCCCGTTTCCTGAGATGAAACTCATTTGTGTTCAGTGGGAGGAGGGACGTCCTTTCGTGCTTCTCCGGAATCCGTCTGGTTTTCTTCACGATGCTCTCCAGGTTCCAGTCAGACCAGATCTGACCAATGGACGGGCTCCCGGAGGTCTGTGGTCCCCCTGCCTCCCTACCACGGGAAATTACGCAGTTTTCTGAGCATTGACTCTGGGGAGAGGGTCCTAACTTTGATCAGAGTCTCAAAAGGGCCCGTGCCTTCCGCGTTACATTCGGACAGTACGGCTGGCTGTCAGGTGGAGACTTTCTGTCCGGGGTGTGTCTGAGTGTGTGTGTGTGCGTGTGTGTGAAGGGGAGAAGGGTACCTAGCACTGGCCTGCGCTCCGGCACCTGGCTGCATGCACCACCTCCTGACGGTGTGCCCTTGGAGGAGCCCTGCGCCCCCCCACCCCGGGACTCGGTTTCCTCCGGGGTGAAGCGAGTGCTGACCTCCAAGCAGCGGCCTTGTAAACCTGTCTCCGGCCCTGTGTCCAGAAGCGGTCAGCCAGAGCGCTGTGGTTCCAGCAGATCCACGCCCAGTTCTCTCCGTCCGCCTCCTGTCCTGCAGCTGTGCACACACACGTGCTTCAACGTGCACATGCCCCCTCCGGTGCAACCGCCAAGTGAAGGAGGAGATTGTGCATGCGGTGCCCCCAAGTCGGCCTCCCCCGCTCCTGAAGGGCTCCTTTGTGCTGTATCTTACACAGTTCCAACTTCGGGCCGTGAGTTGGGTAGGAACTAGAAATGTCTGGTTTGTCTCTTTGCTTCCGAAATTAATGGCCCTTTCCCTGTGAAATTCCTTTTTTTCTGTGGCAGTTTGGCTTAATTTTTCCTTTCTGCAGGTCTTTTATTTATGCAATATCGCCGCCTCACGGTCAGGAGAGAGAACGGAGTCAAGGGTGGAAGCAACACGAAAGACACAAGTTCGCGAGCTCAAGTTAACAGAGGACACAAGGTGTGACTACAGCGGATGGAACTGAGGTAAGTCAAAAGTGGGTATTGAGGTTCAACATGTCAAAAAACAAATGTTATGCCATTTAAAACTTACGGAAATATAATTTTAAAGCAAATGTCGCCCTCTAATGGACATTTAGAGGAAAGAAATTGCCCAAAGTTCGGGGGTTTTTTCCTCCCTGCTTCCCTTCCTTCCCTCCCTCCTTTCTTCCTTCCCTCCTTCCTTCTCTCTCTTTCCTTCTTTCCTTTTTTGTTGTGCACACCCTTAAGAAGCAGAGAAAATTTCTTAACTGGAAATTTAAAAGAGGAGCTTACTGAATGGAAAAATTATCTGGGAAAGTGTCAATGCCGTTTATCTTATAAGTGACTAGATGACATAAAAGTGTAAAGGCAATCAAACATGCCTACAGACAAATTTCAGAATCTTGTGGATGTTAAGCCACTCCGCAAATATTTGTTCTGCAAAATTCAGCCATGGAAAATACTACTGGAAAAACAATTGAGTTTCATTAATAAATAAATTACAACGAGAGAAAGAGATGGTTAGGAACCCTATACATTAAAAAAGACTTAAGACATATCAACTATTTAGTCATAATGTATGCAATTTATTTGGAATTTGGTTTTTTAGAATCAATAAGCTTTTGACATTATGTAACAACTGGAAATCAGGAACACCGCCCAGATCTTTGCTATTATGAAATCACTATTACTTTTTTGATGTGATAATGGTAGTGTGGTATGTTTATTAAATACTCTTAACTTTTAGAGATACATAGTGAAATGTGTGTTGTAACTTTTTCATTAGAAAAAGGAAGAAAATTCTTATGGGAAAATCTGGTAAGGGGACTAGAAAGTTATGAAAGTTGGTCAGGATTGTAGATCTCTTGTCTTTCACATGTTCACCAAAGTCTTCTATGGCCAACTGGAGGACTGGACATACAGAGAAACCCGGAGTGTGTCTCTTTGTGTTTCATGTGATGGGGGGAGAAAGAAACATAGAAGATAAAGAGACATAGAAGAGATAGAGAGAAAGAAACATAGAAAGATGAGATAGAGGACAAGATACATTGAGCCATGTTAGAAATTAACCAGCTGATTGATTTCAGTTAGTCATTTGGGAAATTAGCAAGCAGGGTGAAATACTTTGGATCAAGAAAGAAAAGACATGGCTTCTCATACATACACGTGTGTGCTTAATTAAGGCAATCTGGTTGTAATGTGATTAATGTTAGGAATGCAAATTATATTAGAAGAAGGGGAAGTATCATGCCAACCCAGGCCTGGCCCAAATATCATTTTTGGAGAAAAACAACTGTCATGTATCTGGACACGTTAAAAAGAACATGATGAAACCATGGCAAATATTGGGAGAATTCCCAGTGGAGTGAGTAACTAAAAATCTGAGATTGCTCATGCAAAAATATATAAGGGAGGAATCTTGAAATACAGTTTAGAAACTTTACATTGGCTGATGTCTCATATTTTGTTATATAGTTTCTTACAAAATCGAAATCTATCTGGAGATTAAGGGATGAAATACCGTAGAATTTATCTTGAAAGCAAAGGGGTGGGGCGCCTGGGTGGCTCAGTGGGTTGAGCCTCTGCCTTTGGATCAGGTCATGATCTTGGGGTCCTGGGATCCAGCCCCGAATCAAGCCCCGCATTGAGCCCCGCTCAGCAGGGAGCCTGCTTCCCCCTCTCTCTCTGCCTGCCTCTCTGCCTACTTGTGATCTCTCTCTGTCAAATAAATAAAATCTTTAAAAAAGAGAGAGAGAGAGAAAGCAAAGGGGTTAAAACTAAGTAAGTACAGACAGAAATCTCACATGAGAAAGGTCGCTTATGTCCTTGACTTTAGTGAGTAGCCAAGTTTCAATTTAGTTTGTGGATCATTTTTGGTAAACTCTAATATTTGTTGAATACCTACTGGGCCTAGCCTGTGCTAGACACTACAGAGGTGCATTAGAAAAGGTTCCTGCCATTAAAAAAAAATTCAATATGCAGAGAGACAGGCATACCAGACTAACTATGCTGCAGAATGTGCTTTGCGTATTTTGACTAAGGGTCACTATCAGTTCTTTGACCCACCACACAGTTGGGTGCACCTAGAAGAGACATGACACCAACACGAGGAAGAAAATTCTCCGCGCAACGCAAGGAGAGCTGGAAATGGTGCCAGGCGTTGTATGAGCATGCCGTGGTTAGTGGAGATTTCGTGGCAGAAAATCCAGCAGAACCCTCATTCCTGAAAAAGGAACCAATGTTGTGGAAACTGTGAGGTGATCCTTCCGTTTCATGCAGCCTGTGTTAGCCAATCCTGACACAAGGCTGTTGTTTCTCTCTCCTTCTTTTCTGGACCTCATGACTAAAGAGATACACAGATAATTTGGAACAAAGAGCCCCCAAGATGACCCAAGAAAAAAAATCCACTTCTCCAAAGCACATTCTGCAGAATGGTGTTAGGGGTTGGTCTGTGAAACAAGGATCAGTAGTCACGTTTGGGAAATTCTGCATTCTATTTCTCCCTCTAGTATAGTCATGAGGGACAGTATTTTCTTTCGGGCTTATTCATATTTCCTTGAACCTAGTATATACCAGGCTTAACTGGGCAGAGAACTCCTCCTGCCCCGGGGCTGCTGCAAAAGTAATTGGAACTTTTTATTTAGCTCAAAGCAGAGAAGACAGAGACCATGTTTATGAGTTTGCTCAGGAAGAGACGGTAAGGCAAGACCCTTGGAAGCAACCCAGAACAGAGCAATGTTCCCCACCTAACAGATGTTTAAAGCTGGAGTTTAGTGATCTGTTAGACACAAATGTGATTCCAAAGGTAGGTCAAAACCTAGATCACTAGTCCGAAGGGGAAAAGGTGGTGGTGTGGGTTTGGGCACTGGCGTAGATCAAAAGGTTTACAGAGTAAACAAGAAGGGGGTGGGGTGGGGTGGGGTGGGGTATGTCTCTCCAAGGGGGGAATTCTGCTTATTAGGCAACTGGTATCAGATTTGTTAGATGCTATTAGAGATGAAACCATCAGTACGTGGGGATTAAGGGCAAGAATTTTAATGGATGGCCTGGAACTCAGAACTACAGAGCCGCATTCACACAAGAGGACAGAAAACCAAGGAACAGCTTCATGGAGGTAATAATGCCACATCCCCACAGCTGAATATTCTGTATGTTTTTCAAAATGCACTGCCATTGTATTCTTCCGTCCGGTATAGAGAATATCTACGGTGAAATATGATATTCAACTCTGCAATATTTACTCCACATTCATCTTGTAAGACTCATCTGGCATTCTAATTGCAAACCTGAAGTCCCGGCTCCCTTTCTATAAGGTCCTGATTCAGGAAGCCTGGAGCATGATCCAGGTAAAAGTATCTTCGACACGCATTCCCAGAATGCTAAGGCACCTGCAGACAGAGTTTCTAATTCAGTAGGTCTGAGGCCGATGAAACATTTTTTTTTTTTTTTTTTTTTAACCTATGGGTCTCTGGTGATTGGAATGCACGGAGTCCCGACGTCAGGAAGTTCAGAGGTTTCCAGCAGGTGGCGCTCTTGCTCGTTTTGCTAAAAATGTGTTTTGTTAAATGAAATTCTTGAGTTATGGACTGGATCTTTAAACAAAGTTTTAAATTTCCCAAGTGGATAGATATGGGACCAAAGAGCTATTCCTATTTATGAATTCACTGCATAATCTGAAGATATCTCTGTCTTCCCTGAAGCAAGGATGCTCAATATTACAGGAGGGACTGCACTCAGCTCCCAGCACAGGGATGGGACTGGAGGGAATGACCTTCAGAGTTCGGGGAGTGGTCTCTTCAGCCGTTTCAAGGCTGAATTGATTTGAAGACAAGGCTATGGTGGGAATATTCATTAATTTAGCACCAATCTTTTAAAATTGAACCCTATTTTAGTCTTTTTTTAAAAAGCAGTCCAAAATAAAGAATCAACTTGGAATTGAAGAGCTTAGTGGGCATTAGGCATCTATTACAGATGAACATCTATTACATCTATTACAGATGAACATGAGAACACACAAACTTTTCTTGACTCAATTTGGTCAGCAAACCAGAATCAGACACATGATTAATAACCAAGATTTGTTGACTTCCACTTGGATGATCTTAAAAACTTTTTATTACTGAAAATTCTAAACATAGAAAGATAGAATTTGATAATGAACCCTCATGGACCTATAACCCAGCTTTCAGGATTATCAGTTTATGGCAGCCTTGTTTACATTATCACCTGCTTCCCCATCTCCCAGTATCTTTAAAGGCAAATCTCAAAAATCGTAACATTGGGTAATGTCCATGTAAGTCTGTGTGCCAGGCTTATTCAGTGGTTTGAAGCAGGCTTAATAAGACCCTTTGTTGTTGTTGTTGTTGTTGTTAAGATTTTATTTATTTATTTGAGAGAGAAAGAGACGGCATGAGCAGGAGGAACAGAGGGAGAGGGAGAGAGAATCTCAAGCAGACTCCATGCTGAGTGCGGAGCTAGACATGGGGCTCAGTCGCACGACTCTGAGGTCATGATCTGAGCTGAAATCAAGAAGGAGCTACTCAACCAAGTGCACCACCCAGCAGCCCCGTAACAGGACCAGTCTTTTTTTATATTTAAAGGATTTTATTTATTTATGTGACAGACAGAGATCACAAGTAGGCAGAGAGGCAGGCAGAGAGAGGGGAGGGGGAAGCAGGCTCCCCAGTGAGCAGAGAGCTCGATTCAGGGCTCGATCCTAGGACCCTGGGATCATGACCTGAGCCAAAGGCAGAGGCTTTAACCCACTGAGCCACTCAGGCACCCCAACAGGACCAATCTTAATGTGAGACCTGCTAGTGTCAATTAACAGAACATGCCCCAGGATTGCAAATTACTGCCCCCCCGCCGATGCCAAGAAGACACTTGGAAATGTGAGTGCTGCTTTAGATTGTGGGGTTTAGGGTACACTTGGTGAGGTATTACTTTCCCCTCCTATGTGAAAATAATTATTATCAGGATGAACAGCCACTATTAATCGGTTTTCTTAATTTCTGAATTGAAGCCAATACACTCCTCCCCTCCACCCCCGCCTTTATCAAGGGGCTGTCTATAGGATTTTGAAGGGATTAATTCTCTAATATTTTTCCGGAGTGTGGTTTTTGGTTTTTAAATCATCACCCTCCCCTAAGTTAGAAAAGAAATGTTTTTACAGTTTATATTAGGAATCTAGGATAGCAACTTTATTTGTAATATTTACATGTCTTTCTATATGTAAAATTTGCATTTGGAAAAGTAAAATGAAGATAAGTACTAACTATAAACCCACCAATTAACAAACTGTACAGAGTAGGAAGTGGAAGTTCTTTGCTTATTCCTTCAAGCTCATGCCCCTTAACAATTGGGCTTTCCAGAATTTTCCCTTTAGCTTCATAGACAGGTCTTCTTCTGCACACATAAACACACACACACACACACACACACACACTTTTTTTTTCTTTTCATAGGGATGAGTTTATGTTATGCACATGTTCTGCAAGACATCGTGTGAAAAGATAACGTGGATATCTTTCTGAGTTAGTAATGTATT
Source organism: Taxidea taxus jeffersonii (assembly GCA_003697995.1). Taxonomy (NCBI): domain Eukaryota; kingdom Metazoa; phylum Chordata; class Mammalia; order Carnivora; family Mustelidae; genus Taxidea; species Taxidea taxus. The sequence goes on along the minus strand of RCUC01137565.1, from coordinate 11,477 downwards.
TTACTGCAGTCTTTCAATGACAGAACAGTATTCTATTGCATGATATTCCAGAGTTTCTTCAACTAGTCCTTTGCTGAGGGGTTTCTTTTCTTTTTTCTTCCTTTTTCCTTCTTCTTCCTTCCCTCCTTTCCATCTCCTCACCCTCTCTCTTTCCTTCCTCCCTCCCTCCCTTCCTCCCTCCCTTCCTTCCTTCCTTCCTTCCTTCCTTCCTTCCTTCCATTTCTTCCTTTCCTCCTCTGCTGTACAAATAATGCTGATAAACTTTCTTGTACATGAATCTTTCTCTCTTTTCAATTCTTTCTTTTTTTTTTTTTTAAGATTTTATTCATTCATTTGACAGAGAGAGGTCACAAGTAGGCAGAGAGGCAGGCAGAGAGAGAGGAGGAAGCAGGCTCCCTTCCAAGCAGAGAGCCTGATATGGGGCTCGATCCCAGGACCCTGGGATCATGACCTGATCCCAAAGGCAGAGGCTTTAACACACTGAGCCACCCAGGCGCCCCTCAATTATTTCTATATAATAGATTCCTAGAGGTGGGATTATGGGTCACTGGGTATGCTCTTTATTATTATTTTTAAATATAGGTCACCAAATTTCCACCCTAAATGTTATACCAATTTATATGCTGCCTTCTCAAACCCTACATATCTTCCATGCAGCGGAGTTCCTACTCATAGCTTCTAAGTGAAACTTTGCCTAGTAGTCTAGCCCATATTAATTTGTAACTTACCTATCACTCAATGCCCTTGTCTGTTTCATACATGACTGTTCTGAAAACAATACACTTTGTTAGAGAGATTTAATGAGCAAATGATATGCCCTTACCCTATTTCAAATGTTACAGGGTTTCACTTCTTGGAATTTGTGGTTAGGAAATTAGTTTAGCAACAACAACAACAAAATCCATTGCTGTATTGTCAGTGATTCTAAAAAAGACAGAAACAATGTAAATATCTAACAAGGCTTACCTTTCCCTGCTTCAGACCTGGATCTGTTATTCCTCCAGAAAGCCCCAGTTCCTTTTAGTCAGCCCCCCTGGAATTATCTTCTCTGTGAAGCTTTCTATATATAATCTTTCCACACCCTACCGCACACGCAACCCCACTTTGGCTGTAATCATCCCTCATCATAGTGTGATGAGACTCCTGTTTACTTGTCTGATTTTTTCCATTTTACTGTAAGCTCCTTGAAGGCAGCAATCTTAATTTCATTTAACTGTGTATTCCTGGTTCCTACCTAGTGCAGGCTCAGGGAAAGCATTCTGTATTCTTGTTGAATAGATGAATGAATTAAATTTATCATGTATGCCCAAAGCATGACTGAATTGTTTCTTGGGTATATGTCTTTTCTTTCCAACAACATTACCTGCTTTTGGAAGAAGCCTGTTTTATGTCTCTTGTTCTATGCCCTTTTTCTTCCAGAGAGTAGCACTGTTTAAACCCAGAAGAGGGATTCAATATAATATTTGTCACATTAAACTCAGTTGACTTACACTGAATTATGCAACATTCATTGCTCAGAAACTGAAAGCTCTATCTCCTTGTGGGGCTATCCACAGTTTGCTTGTGAAGCTTGTACAGCAAAATATTTGTAAATACACACTAAGCACTACAATTTAGAGCACTCTTTCTTCAAAGTAAAGAAGATTCAAGGTCAGATAGATCAGCTGGAAAGAAACCAGTATTATAACAAGATACATCATTTATGACAGCAAACAAGAAAAGTCACCCCAAACACTTAGTTAAAAATTACTTAATGAAGTAGGTCTCCTAATTACCTACCAACCTCACTATAAAAATTCTATTTTCAGGGAGCAGGAGCAATAGAGTCAATGTTCTTTCTTCTTGCTTTTAGTTACAAAGTGACAATTATTCAGAGTAATGACTCGGACTGTGGCTGCCTTCATGTCCATATTCTGACATCTTAATGACAAGAATAAATGCCATTTGCCTTGCCTACTCATCCATGATTCTGAAATTACAACCTGCCTTCTGAAATTCTTCAGGAGTAATTGATGTAACACTGCTGATGAGGCAACCCTGCTTTGCTGGCATCTGCTCCTGCTTCTTCTTCTTTTCTTTGAACTTTATTTTCTTAGAACAGCTTTAGGCTCATACCAAAAGTAAGAGATAGGTACAGAGATTTCCCATAGACTCCCTGATCCCAAATATACACGGTCTCCCCATTACCAACATCCCTCACTGCAGGGGTATATTGGTTACAGCTCATGAACTTGCACCGACTATCATCACCCTGAGTCCATAGTTTTCATTGGGGTTCACTCTTGGTGTTAGACATTCTGTGGGTTTGGACGAATATATCATGACATGAGTCCATCACTATAACATTCTACAGGAAAGCTTCGCTGCCCTAAAAATTCCCTGTGCTCCACGTCTTCATCTCTCCCTCCCCCACTGAAACCACTGATCTTTCTACTGTCCTTGTAGTTTTGTCTTTTCCAGAATGTCATACAGTTGGAATTCACTCTTTAAAATAGTTCTTTTTTTTTTTTTAAAGATTTTTTATTTATTTATTAGTTAGAGAGAGAGAGAGATCCAGCACAGGCAGACAGAGAGGCAGGCAGAGACAGAGGGAGAAGCAGGCTCCCCGCCGAGCAAGGAGCCCGATGTGGGACTCGATCCCAGGACGCTGGGATCATGACCCGAGCCGAAGGCAGCTGCTTAACCAACTGAGCCACCCAGGGGTCCCGGAATTCACTCTTTAAAGTGTTAAAGAGTGGAATAAGAACTTTGTCCGACTTAGTCCAGAAACTGGTGACTTGAGAGAGGCTAGTGGAACTCAGGGTATATTCCTGGGGACTATGTATTTTCATGTCTATAATGTGACTCCTGGGTCGTTTCTAATGTTTGATAAACTGGGGCACACTGAAGCCAGAAGAACTAGGCAAGCTGTGTTGGAATCATTGTACGATTGATTATGCCCACAGTGGACCTGCCTTGGACGCCCTGGCTCATGGTCATTGAAGGAATCTCCTTCCTCCTTGTTCTGCTTTTCATTTTTTTGCATAAGAATATAACCCCCTGGAGAGCAAATTGCTCTTTATTTGAGCAATATTAACATGCTGACAGTCCACTGGGAGTGGATCAAGGTCACATACAAGTTTGCAAAGCAGGAAATATACCTCTGGTTTTGGCAAGCCGCAGCTAAATGTGGCCCAATGAGGATCTTGCCAAGGGAACACTTAGATAGCGTGAGTTACAAATATTGACATTAGGAAAAATATCAGAAAAATAAAAGGTGGAGAGGTGGTCTACAAATTATCCCAGACAGCCTGCCATTTGGGCTTCAAGAAGATATTACATTTCATAACTAACCATAATCTTGTGTTTTATAGCATGGTGATATCCTCCAGCCAGCCACAGGGGTAAAAGTCATTGAACCTTTACCCCCACCTGAACGTGCACCTGTGATCCAGTTTAATCAATGGCAGATAGTACTAAAACCCAAGACCACAAAACACAGCTGAGCTGGGAGGCTTATATTGTGGTCATTGTCGCTAACTCTGACTACAGGTGAAGTGCTTCAAATGTTACAGGGTTTACTTCTTGGAATTTGTGGTAAGGAAATTAGAATGAGCTCGGATATTTAGCAACAACAACAATCCACTGCGGTATAAATAATAATACCAGATGGCTAAAATAAATAATAGAATGTCAACATAGTAGAATAATATGTAACCATTTAAAATGACCTAGAAATATAGCTTTTATTTTGAAATATGTTCATGATATAGTAAATGAGAAAAGCAGATTATAAAACATGTATGTTGGGATGCCTAGGTGGCTCAGTTGGTTAAGAATCTGCCTTCGGCTCAGGTCATGGTCCCAGGGTTCTGGGATGGAGCCCCACATTAGGCTTCTTGCTCAGTGGGAAGCCTGCTTCTCCCTCTGCCTGCCACTCCCCCTGCTTCTGCTCTCTCTCTCTCTCTGACAAATAAGTAAATAAAATCTTTAAAACATATAAAACATGTATATTTGGATCCCATTTTTGTTTAAAAAAAAAAAAGGCTTAAAATCCTGAAGCTCTAATAGTGGCTTAAGGTCGTTAAAGTAAATGGGATTACAGTTTTTAGGTTGGAGTTTTTTGCTTTTGTTTTTGTTTTTGTCTTTTGCTTGTCTGCGTTTAACGATCTTTCTGAATTGAGTGTATATTGCTTTGTTATAGCAAAACAATACATTTTGAAAATAAAAGTATAGGGCCTGGCTCTATTAAGTATTGTGAAAATAAATGAATGAACCAAATGTTACTTAATGCCCAATTGTCCCCACAGAGCAATTTGTGCTAATGTGACATGTGAGAAAAATGTTTTAATAGCATATTTCACACTGCATTGTGATTTATCTGTTTACATATCTGCCTCCCTTTCAGCCCAAGCTTCTCCAGGGCTAGGGTTATTATTATTTATCTTTAGATCCCTAGTGTGTAGGTTGGGAATGTAGAGTGTGATGAGTAAATGTTGAATAATTGAGTATATAGCTCACCGAAGAATGTTGAAAGATTTCAGCTTTAGTTTCAAAGCAGGATGTTCACAATCACACCATCTGTCTTGCTCTAACTTAAGCATGTAGTCAATGTATTTTTGTTAAAATAAACTTTGATTTGAAAAAAACAGTGGCTCTCAAACCTAGATGATGATCAGAAATATCTGGGAACTCTACTCTCAGACCAAATCAGAATCTGACATAAAGAATAAAGAATCTCCAGTTGTAAATAGGGCAAAAATCTAATCCACCACAGGAGGTCCTCAAGGCAAAGTTAAGAAAAAAGGTCAGGGCCAAGCGCTGAAGACAAATAATTTATAGAAATCACCTGTTTGTGTTGTGGGTTCTACCTCAAAGACACCATCAAGTTTGAGATCTCAAAGTATTCAGGAAAACTGCAAACATAGCAAATGATAATACTTAGTCCTTTCAAGAAGGATGAAGGAATAAATGCATATTTTCATGCATATTTTCTGGAGATCAAGTGAAGCATATTCATCAAAAGCTTTTAAAAATAGCATAACTTTTGACTTAGTAATTTCACTTCTGTAAATTTATCCTAAGGAAGTTATCGTGGATATGCCTAAGAAAGTCACTCTAAGGATCTTGATCACAGTTACATGTATAATACCAAAAACAAATGAAAGAACTGTGAAAATTAGTAATGGGAAATCTCTCTGAATTGTGGGGGGAACGAGCTCTTATACCTTACCCCTCAGTAGTCAAGTGTGGACCCAACAGGAAGAGATAGACTTGATCCTACTTGGGTTTAACCTTGCACATGGGTACTGCTCTATTGCTCCAGCTGGAGGAAGACAAGCTTTTCTTACCTCCCCATTAACATTTCAGCCGGGGAGAAGCCACCACATCTTGAACCTCCAATTTCTTCCAGGGGACCTTTCTTTGTTTTGTTTTAGAAAGGTTATTTATTTGAGATAAAGAGAGGGGAGGGGCAGAGAGAGAGGGAGAGAGAATCCTCAAGCGGACTCCACACTGAGTGGGAGCCAACACGAGACTGTATCACAGAACCCTGAGCAAATGTCCTCAGTAGATATCAAGACCTGGGGGCTTAACAGACGGAGGACCCCGCCACCCAGTGGACTTAGTTCATAACAGCCTTTCCAAAATTATCCCTTTTCTCCTTAAAAACAAAACAAAACAAACAAAAAAACCCACCTCTCTTTGTCCTCCCAACTTGCCTATGGTTTTACTGCAGCATATTTGTCCCAGATTGCAATTCTCTTCTATTTGCCAAATAAGCCTGTCTTTTGCTGGTAAAATAACAGGGAGTGTCTGTTTCTAAGGTTAATAGAACAAAAGAACTAAACCAAAACAAACAACATCAATGCCCAACGCCAGAGAATTGACAAGGGTAATTATGGAACACCCGTCTAACAGAATACTTTGTGACAACTAAAAAGATACTATAGGGTCATGATCCCTCGGTCCTGGGGCGCCTGGGTGGCTCAGTGGATTAAGCCGCTGCCTTCGGCTCAGGTCATGATCTCAGGGTCCTGGGATCGAGCCCCACGTCGGGCTCTCTGCTCTGTGGGGAGCCTGCTTCCTCCTCTCTCTCTGCCTGCCTCTCTGCCTACTTGTGATCTCTGTCTGTCAAATAAATAAATAAAATCTTTAAAAAAAAATGATCCCCCGGTCCTGGGATCAAGTCCCACATCAGGCTCCTTGCTCAGTGGGGAGCCTGCTTCTTCCTCTGCCCCCTCCCCCCACTTATGCTCCCTCTCTCTCTCTCTGACAAATAAAATCTTTAAATAAATAAATAAATAAATTTATTTATAATAATTTATTTATAATTAAAATGAAAAGATGTTCCTAATTTAATGTTAAAATTTAAAAAAAATTTTTTTAAGATTTTATTTATTTGTCAGAGAGTGAGCACAGGCAGACAGAGTGGCAGGCAGAGGCAGAGGGAGAAGCAGGCTCCCTGCTGAGCAAGGAGCCCGATGTGGGACTCAATCCCAGGACACTGGGATCATGACCTGAGCTGAAGGCAGCCGCTTAACCAACTGAGCCACCCAGGCGTCCCTAATGTTAAAATTTTTAAAAGGACATAAAACAGAGCAGTATGCAGAGTAGACCTAATTTTGGTAAACAAAAATATATAGATGGATCAAATCCACAGAGTGGTTGCATCTGAAGGAGGGAGATTAGGGACTGCTAGAAGTTTCTTTGGTTTCTTTATCTTATCTGAGTTCTTTGTAGTAAATCTCTATTGCTTTTATAGTAAGAAAAAAAAAATGAAGACTAACAAAAACACACATATTAAAGCCTAAAATCAGTAAGATCAGAGGAGAAAGGCTCTAATTTTGGAAGCCAGCTCTTACATATTATTTACTATGAACTGCATATGCTATCAAGTTATTATATACTGGGGAGAATCTGCCTTGCCGTGCAGAAATTGGCTTTGAGAGTTATCTGGGGTTAAGAGCAGTGGGTGAAATTTATCTCTCAGTGTCTTCTTTTTTTTTTTAAAGATTTTATTTATTTATTTGTTAGAGAGAGAGAGAGCACAGGCAGACAGAGTGGCAGGCAGAGGCAGAGGGAGAAGCAGGCTCCCTGCCGAGCAAGGAGCCCAATGTGGGACTCGATCCCAGGACGCTGGGATCATGACCTGAGCCGAAGGCAGCCGCTTAACCAACTGAGCCACCCAGGCGTCCCTTTCTTTTTTTTTTTTTTTAAGATTTTTAAATTTATTTATGACAGAGAGATAGTGAGAGAGGGAACACAAGCACAGGGGAGCTGGAGAGGGAGAGCAGGAAGCCCATATGGGGCTCGATCCCAGGACCCTGGCATCATGACCTGAGCTGAAGGCAGACACTTAACTGACTGAGCCACCCAGGTGCCCCTCTCAGTGTCTTCTACCGTACCTGGCCGGCTTGCTAAATTTAGTGCCTTCCCCTGGTGATTGATACTAAAGGTCTACTCTAAATGTCTGGAGATTTCCTGATAGATTTCTACTGTGTTAGAGCCTAATATCTTATTAGTTTAACAGGTGGCTTTATACTCGGCAACTGCTAGCCCATCTTCAGAAACCAATCAATGCTAACACGGTAAAGGGCCCAAGTGTGTTGGTGATGTGTCACACTTCAAGGAAACCTATACATATAAATAGAGGTCTTCTAGAAATTACTCCTCAAGCCAAAGAACTCATCATTCTCATGGTAGATATTCTGGACATTGCAGGTGAGATATTTTAGGCATTCATAGCTGCACTGGCTGAGCAACTGCTGTTTAACCCTTTTAGCTCCTGCCAACTTCCCTAACGAGGCTGCAAGAGCTTAATACTCCTGTCCCCAGCCTCCTTGCCTCTCAGGGTAGCCATGTGGCGCAGTTCTAGCCAACGAGATGTAGTTTGTTGAGGGCTAGGGAAGAAAACTTATTTTTTTTCTTTTTTCTTTTTTTTCCATTTTTTTATTTAAGCTTTATTTAAACATATAATGTAACCCCACCACCCTCTCCCAATCCCTCTCCCCCCCCCACCCCCCTCAGTTTGTTTTATGACATTAAGAGTCTCTTTTGGTTTGTCTCCCTCCCGATCCCATCTTGTTTCATTTTTACTTTTCCTACCACGTTAACTCCCACCCCCGTTGCATCTCCACTTCCTCATATCAGGGAGATCATGTGATAGTTGTCTTTCTCCAGTTGACTTATTTCGCTAAGCATAATACGCTCTAGTTCCATCCATGTCGTCACAAATGGTAAGATTTCATTTCTTTTGATGGCTGCATAGTATTCCATTGTATATATATACCACTTCTTCTTTATCCATTCATCTGTTGATGGACATCTAGGTTCTTTCCATAACTTGGCCATTGTGGACATTGCTGCTATAAACATTCGGGTACACGTGCCCCTTTGGATCACTACGTTTGTATCTTTAGGGTAAATACCCAGTAGTGCAATTGCTGGGTCATAAGGTAGCTCTATTTTCAATTTTTTGAGGAACCTCCATGCTGTTTTCCAGAGTGGTTGCACCAGCTTGCATTCCCACCAACAGTGTAGGAGGGTTCCCCTTTCTCCACATCCTCACCAGCATCTGTCATTTCCTGACTTGTTCATTTGAGCCATTCTGACTGGTGTGAGGTGGTATCTCATTGTGGTTTTGATTTGTATTTCCCTGATGCCCAGTGATGTGGAGCACTTTTTCATGTGTCTGTTGGCCATCTGGATGTCTTCTTTGCAGAAATGTCTGTTCATGTCCTCTGCCCATTTCTTGATTGGATTATTTGTTAAAACTTATTTTCTGATGCTTATACCCTCTAGAGCCTCCTCCTGCCCCACACCAGGTGCTTTCAACTTCATGCCTGGAGCCATTTTAGTTATTGGTGGCTGGCAGGACAAGTTCAGAAGAATCTTGAAGATGTCGGCCCAGAAACTACTGAACCGGCACCAGCAGCTGCCTGTATCCAGATCTTTTTTTTTTTTAATGTGTGAAAAATAGTCTCTGTGAAATCACTGTTAGCCAGTTGTCTTTCACTGTCAGCCAAAGCATTCCTGACTGATACACCCATCTTTAAAAACAAACTGCAGTTCAAGTTCATGGCTCTAGTTTAATCCAGAACGTTGGAGTGCAGTTCCAACACATACCAAGGCAAACAAAACCAAAAGTTCACAGCATTATGGAGTTTGTTCACAGCATTCCTGAGCGCATTATACATTTTATGTAATTCCTGGTTACTTTAAAAAGAAAGATTTTAAGATTAAAAAATAGAGGGTCCTATCTGAGATTCATCATGGGTAACAAAATGCAATAGGTAGCATGAAAAATTCTACTGTTTTATTGACTTGACAAAAACATTTGATAATGTTCATTTATTCAGACTCTTGGTCACTGTTTTTCAGTTTTGATGAATTCATCAGGTTCTTAGCGATATATATCGCTAAGGAGCTCACTGATCAAATCTGTTTTTTTTCTTACTCATCTTCCATTTTATCTTTTCCTCTTTTCCTTCTCTCCCTTAAACCTTGCCTTCCTTCCCTCCTTTCCTTCCTCCCCCTCCCTTTTTTTGTAAACCACAATCCCATAGGGAAAAAAAGAATAATATGTATAAGTATGATGTAATAAACAATAATGAAGCAAGCACTGGGGGCAAGATCCATGTGCCAGATATCTTCTGTTTCTCCCCCTAGATTCATTGCCTACCGGCTGCTGATCCTGGATGCTGACCAGTGTGGACCAATGAGCAGCTTTGCTGTATGACTCTCTCTTGGGTCTGGCTGATGGGGAGCCTCTGCTAGAGATCTGAGGAAGGAAAAAGAGTAGGGGTAGGGCATCTATTCCCTTGGCTCCCAGTGTGAGGCCATTTCAGGCTGGTTGTATCTTTCCACTCCTCTTGACATGGTAGAATCTACTTAATTTTCCATCCTTCTGATTCCAGGAAGCAATCATTCCCCTTGTCTCTGCAGGCCTGGGCGTGGTAACAACTTAGCTGCTGCTAGCCCCAGGTTGTTTCCCCTATACCTGTACCTTTGTAATTATTTTCTTATAAGTTAATACTCTTCAAATTATCCTATTTTAAGTAAACCTGCTGTTTCCCATTAGAACCTTGACTGATCTGGGGCCCCTGGGGTGGCTCAGTTGGTTAAACTGCCCTTGGCTCAGATCATGATCCCAGGGTCCTGGGATCTAGCCCTTTTCCCTCTCCCTCTGCCTGCTGCTCTCCCTGCTTGTGTTCTCACTCTCTCTGTCAAATAAATATACTCTTTAAAAAAGGGGGGGGGGTTACCTGGGTGGCTCAGTTGGTTAAGTGACTGCCTTTAGCTCAGGTTATGATCCTGGAGTCCCAGGATCAAGTCCTGTATCAGGCTCCTTACTGAACAGGGAGTCTGCTTCTCCCTCTGACCCTCCCCTCTCATACTCTCTCTCTCAAATAAGTAAATAAAATCTTTAAAAAAAAAAAAAAAAGACCTTGGCTGATCCAAAATACATAACAATATATGGTCCAAAATAGTAGCTACTGCTTCATGTGGCTATTTAAATCTTCATTTTAGTGGGAAAAAAAAAAGGAAATAAAATTAAAATTCAGCATTCAGCTCCTTGGTCACACCAGCTACATTTCAGGTGCTGAATAGCAACATATGACTACAGGTCCCAGTGTTGGCTGGGTCAGATATGGGAAATTTCCATTTTCCCAGAAAATTCTACTGGATAGCACTGATAGAATATTGACCATCCCTAGACATCCCTTTCTCCATCAGGCTTCTTGCTTTTTTTGTAATCACATCCTTGCTCTTTTTTTTTTTTTAAATCATTTACCACCTCTGTAAGCACACAAAACAGTATGTTTTAAGTTCTGCCTATTTTGAACTTTAAGATGTAACTTTGCAGTGTGTGTTTTTGCTGTCTTGCTTCTGGGCTGTTTCGCACACCCATTCATATTTAACTAATGTTTGGTCACCATCGTTGCTATCTAATGTTCCCTCACATGAGTATATCCCACCGCAGGAAGAATCCCTTCTACGGCTGCTGGAGGTTTGGGTTGTTTCCAGCTTCTGGTCATGACAAACTATGTATATGCTTCATTCAGGTTGTTTGTGCGCGTGGGCGTATTTCTAGAGCAGACCTGGATTTCTGGGGCATAGAGTGTGCATTTCTTCCCCTTTAAGAAAGCACGTCAACCTGTCTTCCAGAGAGACAGAGAGACCAATTTACAGTCCCATCGGCTGTGTGTGAAAATGCCTATTGCCTCACACCCTCAAACCACTTGGTATTTCAGGTGTCCTGATGTGTGCAGTGATATCTCCCTACGATTTTTAAATTGCATGGGCCTCTTTATCAATGAGGTCAGTACCTTTTAGGTCCAGTTTCATTTTTTCCCATATATATAGTCAAGTATCTCAGCATTATTAAAACAAAAACAAAAACAAAACCTGTCCTTTCCCCATGCCCTGTGCTACTTATGTCTAAATAAAGTCCATATAGTTATGGGTCCTTTTTTTAGGATATGCTTTTCTTATCT
>RCUC01137564.1:0-28915 GCA_003697995.1 Taxidea taxus jeffersonii | reverse complement strand
CCCAAAAAACAAAAAACAAAGCTTGAAATCCACATTTCACTGGATGTGGGTCAGAAGTACATTTCTAAAGTAGAAAATGAAAGTGCCTAGAGGTGTCTGGGTGGCTCAGTCAGTTAAGCATCTACCTTCAGCTTGAGTCATGATCCCAGGGTTCTGGGATGGAGCCTTGCATCAGAAGCAGGGAACCTGCTTCTCCCTGTCTTCCCCACTTGTGCTCTCTCTTGCTATCTCTCTCTCAATTAATTAATCAATTAATTAAAATCTTAACGTAAATAAAATCTTAAAAAACAGAAGAAAGAAAGAAAAGAAAGTGAAAGTGCCTGAAGAGTGGTCTATGTTAACAGGAAACTCTCCTTCACCCTCTGCCTAGCAGAGGATGAAACCACCAGTACAAAAGAGAAACAGAAGCCAGTGGAAAGATTATCTATGAATATTTTTATTGAAATTATTACCCAAACCATTCAAGAAAAAATGACTTAAGTGGGGGCCCTGGATGGCTCAGTCAGTTAAGTGCCTATCATTGGCTCAGGTCATGATCCCAAGGTCCTGGGATTGAGTCCTGTATCAGGCTCCTTGCTCAGCAGGAAGTCTGTTTCTCCCTCGCTTTTTGCCCCTCCCCGTGCTTGTGCTCTCTCTTGCTCTCTCTCTCCATCCCTCTCTCATGAGTAAATAAAATCTTTTAAAAAACAAGTAACTTAGTTGAAGAAAACTAGATTATAAAATATTTATCATAATAGATCATATATACATTATTCTTTTTAACTTCAAATTTCCCAAAATTATGGCAAATATATAATATCATTCATTAGCTTTGTAGTGAAAGACAGATTGACTAAAAAAAGGCAAATTTCTTCTTGAAATTCTTCTTGAAACTTGTTTTTTTCTACTTCCCATTTCACTTAGTTCTATCAGAGTCAGTGTACTTCTGTATTCTTTTTTAATTAGAAAATTCTCATGATTGTATATGTTTTTGTGCATCCCCAAATAAAATAAAGTGACATATACTTGTTCAACATTTATTAAGCAACTACTATGTGCAAAGAAATGTGCTACTCATTGAAGATAAAACAATATACTATACAGATATCTTTTCTACCCTCATGGAGCTTAGACAATTAGAACAATTAGAAAAAAAATAAATACATTGTTGTAAGTGCTATGAAGGAAAAGCAATAGTCTGAGGACAAGAATGATAGAGAGTAGTCAGGAAGGTTCTCTAGAGGTGGACCATTCAGAGACCTAAAGGGAGAAAGAGATCTATTTAGGTGATGAGCCCTAGGGTGAATTTCCCTGACAGAGGTGAGAACATCTCCAAACCCTCTGGAGAGAAAGACCTTAGACCTTGTAACAAAGGAAAAGATTAGCTGGATTGTAAGCTGGAAAATGAGGAAAAGAGTGTTGTTGAGCAAAGTTGGATCACATAGGTATTTTTCAGTCCTGGTAAGAAGCTTCAATGTAATTCTAAGTGCAGTGGGAAATCAGTGGAGGACTTTTACAAGGAAAGTGATGTGGTTCATTTTGATGAAGTCACTTTTCCTGCCAGGTCAGAATTAGGTTGGAAGAGATGAAAAAAGCCTTTGGGGGGGGACACCCAATATTAGACCATTGCAGTCATTCAGGAGAGAAATTGACAGAGGCCTCCGTTAAGGTGATAGTAGTGCAGCAGGGAGCCTGCTTCCTCCTCTCTCTCTGTCTGCCTCTCTGCCTACTTGTGACCTCTGTCTGTCAAATAAATAAATAAAATCTTAAAGAAAAAAGAAAGAAAGAAACATAGACTCCTAGCATCTAATTTCAACAACCAAATGGAGGATAGTACTATTTACAAATCAGAAATGACTGGGAGAAGTAAATGGGCTTAGTGGGATAAAGAACCAAGATTTCCATTGTGAGGTGACTAAAATACACCTAAAAAGAGATGCTAAGTAGACAGAAGAATGCATGTGAACAGGTGAGGACGAGAGAAATACATGTAGGAGTCATCAGAACAAACGGATGTATCAGACTTAATGAGATCAACTATGGTAGAAGTGTAGAGTAGAAAAGTGAACGCAGCAATAAACATAGACGAATGCCAATGTTCTTAACTTTGGTAAAGGAGAAACTAGCAAAAGCAACTGACAGAGAAGGGTCAGTTATGGAGAAGAAAAACCAGGAGAGAGGCTTGTCCACTAAGGCATGACCTCTAACCCAACAAGAGATGATAAATCAAACAGGAAAATAACTAAATTGAGGACGAAGAGTAATCTAGATATGGAGCATGCAAGCTATTAGTGATGTTGACTAGAGCAGTTTCAGTGTGGTAGTGACTAAAATCACAAGAAGTGAATGAGACGTTAAAAAAAATAGAGATGTGTAGATAGTTCTTTGGAGAAGTTTATTCAGACTAGGAGAGAGACTTTTAAAAAAATGTTTGCATTGGGAAATATTACCACATGATTGAATGCTAGTGGTAATAATCCAGAAGGAAGTGAGAGAAAATAATGTAAGAAAAATTGTACCATCAAAGAAATTCAGAACTTGAGGCAGGGGCTGCAGAAAATTTCCTCCATTGTGACAGAAATGAAAAAGGAGAACATGGATCCTAGCATAGGCAAGTTATTTATAGTCCTGGAGGAAGGAAGGTTGAAAATTAGTGTTTAATAATTTGTTTTTCTCTATTTTCTGTCCAATTCCCCAAAGTGTTTAAATATTAATACTTAATCCATCCTGACTTGGAAGGTGAGTTTAGGAACAAATTAAATAAACCTCAAATATAGCACTCATCCTTCCCTGTGGTAACTCCCTGAAAAATTGTCTCTCAATACAAATGAATCATTTTTATAGAAAATTAACATATATGGTTAAAAACACATGAAGCTGGGACGCCTGGGTGGCTCAGTTGGTTAAGCAGCTGCCTTCGGCTCAGGTCATGATCCCAGCATCCTGGGATCGAGTCCCACATCGGGCTCCTTGCTTGGCAGGGAGCCTGCTTCTCCCTCTGCCTCTGCCTGTGCTCGCTCTCTCTCTCTCTAACAAATAAATAAATAAAAATCTTAAAAAAAAAACAACACATGAAGCTTTTCCAAAGAAAATTACAGGCCCAAGAGAATATTACTTACTTCTTCCTCTCTATGGAAGAGAAGCTTAGGGCATGTTAAGGCACAAACATATATTATAGTTATCTCTATCATATATCAGTTGAAGGAAGCACACATTTTTGTTATTACTTAGTTGAATCCACTTAGATGACATAATACTGCAAATATCTATGATGTTAGAAGTATGGATAAAAGGTCATGGCAAAACAAAATCACATGTCTCATGTATAGGCGTGCTACCAATCAAAGGCTGAACCAATCCATTTTTTAAAAAGGATTTTTTTTTTTTCTTTTCAGTCACCCACTGCTGTTTAAACCAAGTAAGGCCACCCCTCAAAACCTTGGAACCTTAAGAGTCAATGACTAAATTCTTGGAAACTTATGGAATTATTACAGGATAAAACTAGGATGAGTTTTTGAGATCATCTAATTTCATGATTTTTATAATTTCTCTCAATTTTTTAATTATTTTCCAGTAAAATATCACATCAAACAAAGACTGTGCTCAGATTCTGATGCTAGGCCTATCCCACTTACTTCTGGTAGCCCTCAGTGAATCTCCCAAGAACCATAGAGCCCCAAGGAGACAGAGAGAGAGCAAGTGAGATAGATAATAGATCTAGTTAGTGACAATGGCATTTGGATTTGCATCAGACTTCAACAACCCAGATTCTCAGGCTGACAGATCCACCGTAAGAGTCAAGTCATCTTAGACTTATATTTAGAGTCAAGAGACTCTAAATATTTATATTAGCTCTCTGACATTGACACCAAGAACAAAACCATAGGGTCTGGGATGACTCCAGCTCAGAGAATGTCTCCTGGAGACCACATGATGGGTTCCTGTGGTGCTCTCCCATTGAGATAATCCTCCAAATTGTGGGAAACTCAAACTAGCTCAGAATGCAGCAAGCGAGTGAACCATGGGCCATACATCACATAAGCACTGTGCTTTGGCACCAAGCAGAGTGATATTAGTGGGACTTTTTCTTTGTACTTTTCAAAGAAAATGGGAAGTACAATTAAATGATAAGAAAATAAGAGTTTTTATTTTATGTGGCATATATATATTAAAATATATAAAATTTAAATATTTAAATAATACACCACATGTGAAAAATGGTCTTATATCTGTTCATATTTGGAATATAAAACTCACTTTAAATCTATAGCATGAAGAAAAATTACTGAATTTTTAAAATTGCTCTTCCTGTCAAAAGATGTTGATTGAAGGAACCAATCCTACTAGTTGAGTCTGCCAAAAATAATTCTAACACAAGGATTACAATATTTTATTCAAGACTAATGTAGCTTTTGCTATATTTTATGACTGTATGATCTTCAGTATCAACCTCTCTCTTAAATACAGACAAGACTCAAAATATTTTCTTTCAGTTTGAGTATGGTTTGTTTGTTGTGCTGCTTCCTAGTGACAAGGGACTCTGCCATCATGGTGTGCTTCAAAATGTCTCAGCAACTTATTTCTATAACACATCGTGCCCCTCTTCAGCTCTCTATCACTGAGAATAGGGTATATTTTTATAGGATATATCTTCATTATCCATCACCATAGTTATAATAAAATGTAGTAATGAAAATAATACAGTAATAATAGGAGGTCTACATAACCATATACAATGTTGCAAAAACAAAGAAAATATTAAAACACTATATGCCTTATTGAATCATCTATATAATTTAGCCACATAGCAAAGTAGAGATGGTATCTGCATTGCCTATATGGTTGCCCAAACTTCCTTTTGTCTCCCTTATGCACAATTTGGCTCAAGATGTTTTTCCACATTTGTTGGAGATGAAATTTCCAATGTATATATGGAAATTATGGGCCCAGCGGGAGAGAAGGAAACCCTCGGAACTTAGTCGTCTTTTTCTATTACACATCTAATATGGAACTCTGATTTTAGCACAGCAGGGGGTCATCCTTGAAGGCTACAATTTATGTATTGATTTTTTAACTTTTCAAAAATAGTATTTTATTAATAACATTTATATCTTTAAGGGTTGGAAATGCATTGAAAGAACTATTCTGATCAGTCAATCTCAGGTCTATTTCAGCTATCAGGATGCAATTCACTTCAATGTATTGATGTTCTTTGGAGGCACTGTAGTTACTTCAGTAAAATGTATGCCACTGAAACTGGCATAGCTTAATATGCAAAGATTATAATGATGTTAAATAGACTGACTTAAAGAATGCAATTTCTAAGAGAAAGGTGAAATTAAGAAAACAAACTGGAAGGAGGAGTTTGGGTAGATGGTGGAGTCGGAGGACCCTGAGCTCTCCCTGTCCCACATTTATGCCTAGATATCACCCACATCCAAGCCAATAAGCCAGAAAGTGATCTGAAGACTGGCAGAACAAACTCCAAACTAAATATAGAGAAAAAAGTTAGAAAGGCCAGAAAATCAGAGGGACTCTGCCTGCAGGAGGGAGGGAGCTGTGTGCTCAGAGAGGGCAGAGAAATGGGCCCTTGCACCAGTGAGTTCACACAGGGAAGACTAATCCCCACTTTAAAAGTCTAAAGGTCTGGGATGCCTGGGTGGCTCAATCTGTTAAACAACTGACTCTTGATTTTAGCTCAGGTCATGGTCCCTAGGTCTTGAGATCAAGATCCATGGTTGTGAGATCAAGACCTGTGTTGGGCTCCCCACTCACTGGGAAGTCTGTTTCTCTCCCTCTTACTCTCTTTCTCTTTCTCTTAAATAAATTAATTAATTAAAAAAAAAAAAAAGAAAAAAAAGAAGGGCTGAATTCCATGAGTTTGTAAAACCATTAGGACTTGGAACCTGGAGCCTTAAAAGACATCTAACTCACCACTGGGCAAACCAAGAGGGTGAGTGATAGCTGGGTCACTACCCTTAAAGAGACAGGAGCCTGTATGGAGAAGAAACATAAAAATGGTAATTTACACAGCATTGGCGCCAAACTGGAGACAGATCTGTTCATACTGATTTCAGAGCATTTTAGAGAACTTCTTTGAAATCAAGGGAGCTGTCAGGTGTTATTCTTCTCCTCTACCCCCCAGCGTAAACACAGAGCCATCTGTGGGAGGAAGGGATGCCCAGTCACTTTTAGCTTTGGCCCAGGGTTCAGGGAAAATGTTATTAAGCTATGCACTTGCCCCACCAAGCAGCCATGTGCACAGCTGCTTCTGCATGCCCTGGCCAGCTGCAGCACAGTGCCCAGCCACATGCCCACCCATGGTCACATGCTGCTCCTAGCCTCATGCCATCAGCCATGCTGGTGCACAGCCTCCAGCCACCACAGTGCTTTGGGGGGTCCAGCATAGGACTAGTGGCCCAATGCAAATTTTGCTAATACTGCCACCCCGTGACAAATTCCGCAGAGGGTACACCACCACCCTCAGATCTGGCCTGCCTGGGTCCCACTAATACCAGAGAAAGCAAACACAGCCTAAAACAGGCAGAGAGTCAGTGCAGACAACTGCCCTGAAAGCAAAAGTGGCTCAGACACAGCAGCAAGGCCTAAGCAATGCACATAGGATACTCTCCTGGGGTACCAGGTTCTGGTGAACAGGGGAGACGGCACTGCAGGGCATTTGAGCCTCCTCTGCATAAAGTCACTACTCTCAAAGAGCAGAAAACACAGCTGACCTTGTTAACACACAGACACAAACACAGAGAAGCAGATAAACTGAGTAGACAGAGAAAATTATCCCAAATTAAATTTAATTTGGGATAATTTGCTTGGGAAAATTATCCCAAGAGTAAGAAAAAGCCATATAAGCAAAACTGATATAAGTAACATGCTTGATACAGAATTTGAAGCAGTGATCATAAGAGTACTCAATGGACTTGAGAAAAGAGTAGAAGATATGAGTGAGACCTTTAACACAGAGATAAGGAATAACATACCAGAGATAAAGCATTCAATAAATAAAATGAGAAATGTACTGGGAGGAATGAGTAGCAGGAAGGAAGAGGCAGAGGAACGCATTGGTGACCTAGAAGATAGAGTAATGGAAGCTAATTGAGCTAAACAATGGAGAGAAAAAAGAATTACACAAAAGGAGAATAGACTTTGGAAACTCAGTGACTCCATCAAATGTAATGACATTCATATTATAGGAGTCCCCGAAGAAGAAGAGGGGAAAAGGGGGGCAGAAAATTTATTTGAATAAAAAATAACTAAAACTTTCTTAATCTGGGGAAGGAAATGATATCTATATTCAGGAGGCACAGAAGACTCCCATCAAAATCAACAAAGGCAGACCCACACCAAGACATATGGTAATTAAATTTGCAAAGTATAGTGATAAAGAAAAAAATCTTAAAAGCAGGAAGACAAAAGAAGTCAGTAAACTACAAGGGGAAACCCATAAGGCTAGCAGATTTTTTTTAACAGAAATTTTGTTAGCCAGAAAGGAGTGGCATGATAAATTCAAAGTGCTAAATGGGAAAAGTCTATAGCCAAGAATATTCTATCCAGAAGGGTTATCATTCAGAATAGAGGATGAGAGAAAGAATTTCCCAGACAGACAAAAACTGAAGGAGTTCATTACAGTAAACCAGCCCTGCAAGAAATATTCAAGGGGATGCTTTGAATGGAAAGGAGAGACCAAAAGTGACAGGATAAAGGGAGGAAACACAAAACCAATAAAAGTGAATATTTCTGTAAAGAACCAGTCAAGGGACTCACTAAAAAAAGGATATAAAATATAACAACACATACTTAAAATATAGGGAAGCAGGAGTAAAGAATGGGTTCATGGGGTAGGTACCTGGCTGGCTTAGTCAGTACAACATATGATATTTGATCTCAGGGTCAAATGTTCAAGCTCCATGTTGGGCATAGAGATTACTCGGGGTGGGGGGGCGGGGAGAACGAGTTCAATTTTAAATGATCATCAATTTAATACAGACTGTTATATGCAGGGGGGGTTACCAAACTGAATGGTGACCATATATCAAAAATCACTAATAAACATGCAGAGAATAAAGAGAAAGAAATTCAAATATATCACTAAAGAAAATTAGCAAAACATGAAAGAAAGAAAGACAAGAAAGGATCAAAGAAAATCTTCAGAAACAATCACAAGACAAGTAAGAAGATGGCAATATATACATGTCTACCAATAATTACTTTGAAAGTAAATGGACTAAATGCTCCAATCAATAAAAGACATAGGTGGCAGAATGGATACAAAAACAAGACCCATCTATATGCTAGCTATGAAAGATTCATTTCAGACCTAAAGACAGATTGAAAGTGAGAATGGAAAAACATCTATCACGCAAATGAATGTCAAGAGAAAGCCAGAGTAGCAATACTTACATCAAACAAAACAGACTTTAAAACAAAGAGCCAAAGAGGGACACTGTAAGAGACGAAAGACACTATATAATCATAAAAGGGACCATCTAACAAGAAGTTATTACAATTATAAATATGTATGTGCTCAACATAGGAATATCCAAATACATAAAACAGGTAATAACAAATACAAAAGAGCAAATAAATAATAATACAATAATACTAGGGGTCTTCAACACCCCACTTATATCAACGGACAGCTCATCTAAACAGAATCAACAGGGAAACAATGGCTTTGAATAACATACTGAACCAGATGGATTTAACAGATATATTCAGAACATTCTATCCTAAAACAGCAGAATACAGATTCTTTTCAGGTGCACATGGAACATTTCCAGAATAGAACACATATTAGCCCATAAAACCAGCCTCAACAAAGTAAAGAAAATCAAAATAATACCATTTTTTCTGACCACAATGCTTTGAAACTAGAAGTCAACCACAAGAAAAAAATCTAGAAAGACCACAAATATATGGAGGTTAAATAACATGCTACTAAACAATGACTGGGTCATCCAGGAAATAAAAGAAGGAAAGAAAAAGTACATGGAAACATATGAAAATGAAAACACATCCAAAACCTCTGGGAAGTAGCAAAAGCAGTTCTTAGAGGCAAGTATAAAGAACTTATAAAACTCAACACCCAAAAAACAAATAACCCAGTTTAAAAATGTTCATGAAAAGACATGCCACCAAAGAAGACATACAGAAGACCAACAAACACATGAAAAGATGCTCAATATCACTTATCTTCAGGGAAATGCAAATCAAAACTATAGCGTGATATCACCTCACACCTTTCAGAATGGCTAAAATCAACAACACAAGAAACAACAAGTGTTGGCGAGGATGTGGAGAAAGAGGAACCTTCTTGCACTGTTAGTAGGAGTGCAAACTGGAGCAGACACTGTGGAAAACAGCATGAAGATTCCTCAAAAAGTTAAAAATAGAACTACCCTATGATCCAGCAACTGAGCTACTGGGTATGTATCCAAAGACTACAAAAATACAAATTCAAAGAGAGGCATGCACCCCTATGTTTATAGCAGCATTGTCTACAACAGCCAAATTATAGAAACAGCTCAAGTGTCCATTGATTGATGAATGGAAAAAGAAGATGTGGTATGTATACACACTGGAATATTGCTCAGCCATAAAAAGGAATGCAATCTTGCCATTTGCAACAACATGGATGGCGCTGGAGGATATTGTGCTAAGCGAAATAAGTCTGTCAGAGAAAGTCAAATACCATATGGCTTCACTCGCAAGTGGAATTTAAGAAACAAAACAAACAAGAAAAGGGAAAAAAGTCTCCTAACTGTAGAGAACAAACTGATGGCTACCAAGGAGGTGAGTGGGGGTTGGGGTTGAATAGGTGATAGAGATTAAGGAGGGCACTTGTTGTGATGAACACAGGGCGATGCATGGAAGTGTTGAGTCACTATATTGTACACCTGAAACTAATGCTACACTATATGTTAACTAACTGGAATTTAAATAAAAACTTAAAAATATTTGAGACACCCATAATAAATAGAGAAACTGAAACAAATACTGAGAACAAGAGAATTTCCACAAGACAGGTTCTTCCAGTATTCCTGCTGTCTTTCTCAATTCTGAAATCAGAGCATATCACTTTTCAAAGAGTAGTTAATTTTTAACTTGTTTTCATATAAGGTCTACTATAAACTTTTAGATTTTTTCCAAATAAAAAAAGATTTGGTGACATAATCTTTACTAAATTGTTATGAAACAATTGTGAATAGTTTATTAATTGTGAATCTGTTAAAAATATGTTTTAGGGCAAGATACAGAATACTGTCTGATCAATCACGACTAGCACAACTATAAATTGATATATTTCTAGAAGGCAATTTGACAGTATAAACCAAAGACCTTACAACTGTATTCTTTGACTCAGCAACTACAAGTCTGGAAAATAATCCAAGGAAATAATAAGAGTAGTTTGCCAAAACTACTCAAAGTAGTTTATATATAAAGATGTCCCAACAATGAGAAGTCAAATAAATAAATAAATAAATAATCAGTGTGTGGAAGACTATGTAATTCTTTTTTTTTTTTTTAAGATTTTATTTTATTTATTTATTTGACAGACAGAAGTTACAAGTAGGCAGAGAGGCAGGCAGAGAGAGGGGAGGAAGCAGGCTCCCTGCTAAGCAGAGAGCCCGATGTGGGGCTCGATCCCAGGACCCTGGGATCATGACCTGAGTTGAAGGCAGAGGCTTAACCCACTGAGCCACCCAGGCACCCCAAGACTATGTAATTCTTAAAAATGATGAAAATCTATACTACAAAGTAGGGAGGAAACAAAATCAGCCTGCGGAAAGCTGCTGCAACTGAGTCTTACCCTCATCCTCAAAGACCTGTTCCTAACAGAGTTCTGGGCACACCAGGCCTGCTAGACATCATTGCAAGCAGAAAAGTATTTCCTTAGTGATCTTATATTGAAGTTTGTCTGCAGGAGCAATGTCTTTAGGAACTGCGTAAAGTTTTGATTGATTGTGAGGATTTAGGGCAGG
The DNA here is from genome assembly GCA_003697995.1 of Taxidea taxus jeffersonii. NCBI lineage: Eukaryota > Metazoa > Chordata > Mammalia > Carnivora > Mustelidae > Taxidea > Taxidea taxus. The sequence goes on along the minus strand of RCUC01137564.1, from coordinate 17,939 downwards.
AACAAAGAAAGAACTTTTTACTTTCCAGAAGACCTGGTGCACGGAGCTGTCAAGCTCCATTGAGAAGAACAATCAAGTCTTCATTCATGAGAAGTTTGCACCTCAGGAGCATGTTCTATTATTAGAAATTTCATTATCAGAAGTAATGTTGGGAGTAAATGAGTCTAGGCTAAGATGGCAGAACAGGATGAAATGAAATGAGGAATAATAATAAGAATTGCCAATGAAGACAATGTGCTACCACTCTGATAAAATGCTCTATTTTGCAGCAGTCAGTGTCCAGTTCCAGGGACTTTGTGAAGTGACACCAATATCCATACGTATATACGTGTGTGTGTATATATAATTCAATTTTTGTGTATTTAATGGATTTGAAGCACTGGTGAAACAATAGTTTGTGTGAGCTAAGGAGGGGATTAAGAATCATGGTTCTGCAGCTTTATTTGAATGATTTGGTGGTAGGAGGATGGCAGACAAAAGAGACATACCAGAAGAGGCTGGAAATCCCCAGAAGATTTTCTCATGAAAGAATCACATTAAGAAAAAAAAGTACACCTCTTTTGAAAAGAACATATGATGACTCACAGTGACCCAGAATCTCCCCATAACTTTTTTGACATCTCTTCCTCCACCAGCCAGTTCAGATAAAGCCAACTTCAACTGATAAATATGTGCTCTGAGAGATACATATTAATGTAATTTTTGCCAATGTCAGCATATTTTTCTCATTGTCACTTCAGGCTGATCTTTACTACAGAGGTTTATAAACTGAAATTTTATATTTCTCAACAGCCAATTATGCTGTCAAGGAGGTAAAAACCAACTTTAAATAAATACACAAGGAGGTATTATAATTTCTTAGGTATGCCCTAGAAATTTTTTGTGATAGAAAACCCTTCCATATTTACCTAGGTTTTCAACATTCAAAACAAATCTGAGAACTTATTTGTGAGCCATTAGGGCCTCAAAGATCATCTTTGAATATACCCCACAATCTATACTATTCTAAGTAAACAAAGGCTGTCTATTTAGCTTTTGTCATTATTATTCACAATTATTGAGGCATATATTAGAAATTCGATGGTAATGAACATCCACAAAAGTTCAGATTCTTGCAACCGTTAATATTCCCAGGAAGGCTAATTACTGTGTGGCCAGAAGCACATACAACAGAATGACTGAGGTCTTTGATTAGAAGAATACTATACCAGTATGGGCTTGTTATTAATGCTGCCAGGAGTTTTACTAAATACTATAAAATGAACAATAAGATCACTTACCTCATGAAGTTCAGAGTTTGATGGGGAGGACAGACATATGAACGAATAACTATAACAATATGATAAATGGTGTAAGAAGATGAACAGGTGCTTCTAAATAATACAATTTAACTTTAAACTGGTTTTCTGGTTTTCTGGCAATTCTCCCGAAACTATAGTGATAACTGGTTGAGAACCAAAGGATAAGACTTTCCCAGACAAACAAGCAGCATAAAAGCATATGAGATGGAAGGGTCAGCATGTGCAAGAAAAAGCATGACCCCTTTCAAGAATTCCAAGTATTTCATAATTCCAAGAGACTATATCACTAAGGAGCTAAGGAGTTTTTTAATCTGTAGGTAATAGAGCACTTTTGAAGAGTTTTTACACAAAAATAGTATGCCATAGCTGCATTAGTCAAGGTTCTCCAGAAATAAGAATACAGTAGCATGTGCAAATATACAGAAAAAAATTTATTATAAGGAATTGGCTACATGATTATGGAGACTGGCAAATCCAACATTTGGAGTGGGGGGCAGCAGGCTGGAAACCCAGGAGAACTATTTTAGTTCAAGTCTAAAAGCTATTTGCTCTAGAACCAGAAAAAGCCGATGTTGAAGATGAAGTCCAAAGGCAGTTGCTGGAGAAGTCTCTCTCACTCCAGAGTGGTCCACCTTGTTCTATTCATGTCTTCCACTGACTGGATAAGGCTCATTCACATGTTGGAGGGCAATGTGATTTGCATGAAATCCACCCATTTAAATATGAATCTCATTCAAAAACACAATCACAAATGAGCACTGGGTGTTGTATGTAAGTGATGAATCATTCAATTCTACATCAGAAACCAACATTACACTGCATGTTAACTAATTGGAATTTAAATAAAAATGTAGAAAATAAATAAATAAACAAAAATTTTAAAATTTAGAGATATAAACAACAACATCAGTAAGTTTGTAAAAAGCAAAACAAAACAAAAACACCATCACAGAAACATCCAGAATAATATTTGATCAAATATTGGTAATCCATGGCCCAGCTAAGAATTTAAGAATTCCTTCTTAAAGGAATTATACAAAGAATTAGCCATCACAGTACCATATCTCAAATCAAGATGGAAGGAGTTATAATATATGAAGTAGACCACCCAGCACCTTTTAAATATTAGCACACAGCCAAAGTTTAAAATATGTTTCTCATGGGGTGCCTGGGTGGCTTAGTCCATTAGGTTTTCAACTCTTAGTTTCCTCTCAGTTCATGATCTCAGGGTTGTGAGACAGAATCCCATATTGGGTTCCACACTGGGTGTGGAGACTGCTTAAGATTGTTTCTCTCCTCTTCCTGTGCCCCTCAACTCTGTGCTTGTGTATGTTCTCTCTCTCTCAAAAAAAAGGGGAGGGGGATGATTTTTTTTTTTAACTCTGCTGTTTATTACGGGAGTTACCTAAAATCTCTTTATAGTTCTTTATAGTTCTGGTTATCAAAAGTCAGTTTTGTTATTTGCCACCAAAAGCCAATAACCAATATAATATTATTCCCTGCCTAGCAAAAAGATTTTTCTCTCATTCTCTATTAAAATCTGACTTTCATGTGCAACCCAAAGTAAGACTTTATTTGATTTCCATTGATCTCTTTGAGTTTGGAACCCACCTAGGAATAAATCTGAAACAACAGTACTTTGTAAATACAGATGTGCATGCTAATATTATTCTGTAAATATAGTTATCCAGCATTTTAGTACTCTTTCCCCAACTGTACTCTATACTCTCATCTACCCAACTATATCATATAACATGGTGCTGAGTATAATGATAAACATTATATACATATATATATACATATATATGTGTGTATATATATATATATATATATACACACAGAGAGAGAGAGAGAGTTGAATCATCACTATCAAATACTAATTATAGGGGCACTTGTGTGGCGCAAGTGGATAAATGACTGCCTTTGGCTCAGGTCATGATCCTGGGGTCCTGGGATGAAACCCTGAGTCAGGCTCCCTGCTCAGTGGGGACCCTGCTTCTCCTTCTGCCTCTGCTGCTCCCCTTGCTTGCGCACTCACTCTCTCTCTCTCTCTCTGTCAAATAAACGAATAAAATCTTTTTAAAAATACAAATTATAATTGTGTATTATTTATTCTGTATAAATATTCTCATCACAATAGGACCATTATTTGTAGTACACTGCAAATATCTTTAGCAGAGCCCTAGATGTTTGTCTTTTGGCAAGGTAAGAACACTCTCAAACTAGACATCACGTTATAGCGTAAATTCAACCTTATCTTAAAATGTATAAACCTTCTTTAAAGCTTACAGCTCATAAACAAAAATCGTGAGCACATGCTACATTTCACATTCTCCAGTCCCATCCCCACCACTGAATGCTGAGACACAGTAACTCTTCAGTTAAAACCACTTGCCTTGCCATCCAGCCCAAGGTTAACAATGAGAGTTCCAAACAGAAGCCACAAAATCGAGGTAACAGGATCTTGGACAAGTTACTTCTTTTCTTTAAATTTCACTTTCCTCGGGGCGCCTGGGTGGCTCAGTGGGTTAAGCCACTGCCGTCGGCTCAGGTCATGATCTCAGGGTCCTGGGATCGAGTCCCACATCAGGCTCTCTGCTCAGCGGGGAGCCTGCTTCCCCCTCTCTCTCTCTGCCTGCCTCTCTGCCTACTTGTGATCTCTCTGTCAAATAAATAAATAAAATCTTTAAAAAAAAATAAATTTCACTTTCCTCGACTGGAAAGTAAAAATGGATAATCATTCTAATCCGCAGCGTCATATTAAGGACTAAATGGGATAAAGTTACTAAACTATCAATTGCAGGTAGTGCTGCAAACATCAGTATATTAGAGAGTCAGGGTGAGGTGAAAGAAACTCGTGAGTTTTAATTACAGAAATGCCTCTTGGACTTTGCTCAAAAAAAAGTTTTACTCATTCCTTGTACATCATTTTTACAAACTTGGTTATGCGTTTTCCACCCTAAGACAGATTAACAGTAGCAAACTAAAACATGGGTAGGGAAAAGTGCCAAGCAGTCATTACAGTGGCTGGCACACAGTGATCTGTCTGTATTTATTTGTTATTGTTACCCATGTCAGAAGCAAGGGATCGGAAAGCAGGACACATTTAGGGTTCCCTTGCTGAAACTGAGGAAGCACATATAAAAATCTATTTTAAAAGAAATATCCACAAGCCCAAAAAGCAGATATCATGCAAATACAGCCCTGGATGTTTGTATAGACTTGAGGGCCTCCGAATATGAATACACAATAGAAGCGTGTTGAGTATAGCATAAAAAGCAGTGGGTTTAAACTTAGGTTCAGGGGCACCTGGGTGGCTCAGTGGGTTAAAGCCTCTGCCTTCGGCTCAAGTCATGTTCTCAGGGTCCTGGGATCGAGCCGCACATTGGGCTCTCTACTCAACGGGGAGCTTGCATCCCCCTCTCTCTTTGCCTGCCTCTCTGCCTACTTGTGATCTCTCTCTGTCAAATAAATAAATAAGATCTTAAAAAAAAAAAAAAAAACTTGGGTTCAGATCATAGGCTGGGTCTATTATTTATTGTTCCTGTAATTTCAGTGGCCCCAGCTACAAAAGGAGATAACGGTAACTATTTTGCAAGGTTGTTTGGAAGACCAAATTTTATATATATAGGAAACATTTTTATTATTTTGTGCAATACAATTTGTACAAGGAGAGAAGGAGGTGGATTACACAATTTATTTGTTTTTAAAGATTTTATTTATTTATTTGTCAGAGAGAGAGGGAGAGAGAGCGAACAAGCACAGGCAGACAGTGGCAGGCAGAGGCAGAGGGAGAAGCAGGCTCCCTGCCGAGCAAGGAGCCCGATGTGGGACTTGATCCCAGGGCGCTGGGATCATGACCTGAGCCAAAGGTAGCCGCTTAACCAACTGAGCCACCCAGGCATCCCTGGATTACACAATTTAGAATGATTTTTCATTTCAATAATTTTTCATTTAAAAATTCTTTCCATTACCAAAAAAAGTTTCAATTATTTGGAAACTTTCTTTAGGTGGTATTCCTCATTTGTTGACAATACCAGATAAATAAAGCACTACCTATGAATTGAAAATGCATACATCACTTTTTAAATCATCATAAACAGGGACGCCTGGGTGGCTCAGTTGGTTAAGCGGCTGCCTTCGGCTCAGGTCATGATCCCAGCATCCTGGGATCGAGTCCCACATCGGGCTCCTTGCTTGGCAGGGAGCCTGCTTCTCCCTCTGCCTCTGCCTGCCCCTCTGTCTGCCTGTGCTCGCTCTCTCTCTCTCTCTCACTAATAAATAAATAAAATCTTAAAAAAAAAAATTAAATCATCATAAACATAATTTAAAAGCAATGCAAAAGTGGAAAGACATATTCACAACATATACAAGAAGGGTTTAATAACTTTTTTAAAAAAATATTTTATTTATTTATTTGACAGAGAGAGATCACAAGCAGGCAGGGAGAGAGAGAGAGGAGGAAGCAGGATCCTAGCCGAGCAGAGAGCCCGATGTGGGACTCAATTCCAGGACCCTGAGATCATGACCTGAGCCGAAGGCAGAAGTTCAACCCACTGAGCCACAGGTGCCCGGGGTTTAATAACTTTAATGTATAAAGATCTCCTAAAAATTAATGAGAAAATGTTGGACCATTGTCATAAACAAGCAATCTAAAAAGAATTACAACTGTATCCGATATATTGGTTTAAATGCTAATTAAAAAGTGAGATAATATTTGCACCTATGACCTTGATACAGATTTTTTCTACTTATTGTAATGCCCAATATTGATTCGGATGTGGGGAAACAGGCACCTTTAAACACTACAAGGAAAAATAGAAACTGGCAGTCAGCCTAGAAGGCAAGTTGGCAGTTTATATTAAAAGGCTCAAAATGCTATTTACTCTTTCATCCAGAAATACTAGTGAATGTATACAAGGTGTAATAGAAAAGAATAGTCATCTCTTTGAGAGATTGGTAAATCCTAAAGTCTTTGTTCAGCTAATAGGGAAATAGGTAAATTATAATTATGGTTCATTCACGTAAAGGAATATATATGAATTTACCCAATCCTATGAAGTACATGAAGTACTATGAAGAACATCCTAAAAACATAATCACAACATAATGTTAAGGGAGAAGGTACAAACTACATACTGTAAATTGTGTGCTACAATAATAGTATACTTTTAAAAACTATATGCAGAAGTAAGTTTAGGTGAAAATCACATAGATGTGATAATAATTATTTAGAATGATGATGGGTGGTTCTCAGTTCCTCTTTTTGCTTTGTTTTAATTTCTGCTTTTTCTATTCTACTTTCATCATGTATTGCTCTTTCAATGAGGTAATTAAAATAAATGTGTATTAATTTTTATAGAACTTGAATATAAACCACCATTTATTAGAAAATAGAGAATATCTCCAACGTGAAATTTTGTCTTTACCACTTTTGCATGCATTGTTGTTTAAGGCTCTGTGACATATCTATTATCATCCCAATTTTAAGGATGAAGAAACTAAGTTACTTGAGCAAAGTCATCCCATTCATAAATGACACAGCTCTGTTTTAAATGCATCTCTTCTGAGTTTAAGGCCATGGTCTTTTCCATGGCTCCAGGAGCTGCCTCCCACTTAATCCCTGCCTGAAAAGAAGCCAACTGAGCATTAAAATACAGTATCTTTAGCACTTCTATTCCAAATGCCTGTAGGCACAAGCCAGCATATCATTATTTTTCATTTCATTGAGTTTTTTTAATGACAAATTTTGACTGCGAACTTCTTTCAGACTGGAGAGTTCAAATTAAAATGTCAGTTTTGATTCAGTGAAGATGCTTTACTTTCAAAATATTTAAGGAAAATATTTTCATTAAAATCAAGATGATTGGATGTTTGAGGGTATAAATGTCATGATAAGTTCCACTATTTGATGAAAAGACTTCAGGCTCTATTGGACAAAACCTGAAACTTTAAAATGCAGGAAAACACTCTCATTACAAATGTATACGTGCCTATGTATATTCACATAAATATTTTAAGTGTATGCAAAAATTCAAGGTCCTTGTAATACAATTTGTCAGTGTCTATGGCAAACAATCCAATTTGTTGACATGCAGTCTCCAACAATTATTGACAGATAGCATCCATTAGACTTCTGGATACTAATATAGCTCTCATTGATGAATTGCTATGCCTTTTGCTAAGCCTCATTTCTTTCCATATATACATGTTAACTCCTTTGTAGTCATTTTCTTCTACAGGAGATCAATGAAGACTTTTGAAGTTTACTTTAGTCTAGTTTGACAGTCTCCAGACAAACAAAACAAAAATTTTATAGATCTCTCATGCAGAAAAATCCTACAATTTATCCTATCCAATCACCATACTCCCCAATGATCAAGCACTTCACAAAAACCTATTAGAGCCAGGCCTCATAGGCAGTTTTAGTTTTAATGTAATTCATCCAAAGTTAGGTACTGATCTCTTCAACCACGGATCACTCCTGGCTTAAGAGAAGATGCTTTTGCACAAATCCCATTTTTTTCTTTCTTTCTCTCTCTCTTTCTTTCTTTCTTTTTTGAATTAATTTTATTTATTTATTTGAGAGGAGAGAGACATAGAGAGAAAGAGCGAGAGAAAGAGCATGAGAGGGGGGAGGGGCAGAGGGAGAGGGAGAAGCAGACTCCCCACTGAGCTGGGAGCCTAATGTGGGGCTTGATCCCAGGACCTGAGATCATAACCTGAGTTGAAGGCAGATGCTTAATAGACTGAGCCACGAAAGTGCCCCTGCACAAATCCCATTTCATCTCTCCTTTCTGTCTTTTAGAACCAACAATGATTGCGCCCCACCTCGGCTCTCTCCCTTTACCGTCACTCTCTTCTGAAATTTCCAGTGAAGATAAGAAGGAAAGGGTGTCTTTATTCCTTCCTCTTCTGGAAATTCCTGAGTACTCTTCCCCAGGCCATAGGAAGCTAAATCAAAACAGAAGATGTTCGTTGATACTGCGGTCCTAGCCTGGCACTATTTTCTCTCCTCTCTTCTACCTTCCCTCTTAGTACTCATCTTTATTTTTCTGCCTCACACAAATATCTCCAGCTCTCCTTGAGATGTCCCCAACATGACCTTTTGCTAAAGGAAATTAAGAGGTTTTCCAATGACACATCCTGAGTCATCACAATCTTTGTTGCTTGTTTTGTTTCCACTGCTTGAACCACTGAAAGACTCCTCCTCAGCTGTACACATGTCCTAGCATGGATATTTTATGTCTTACTTCTAGTTGGTCTTATTGCACATGTAAGGTAATTCCAAAAACATAATTACAAATATTTTATTTTTATTTATTTATTTATTTATTTTTAAAGATTTTGTTTCTTTATTTGACAGAGAGAGAGGGAGAGATCACAAGTAGGCAGAGAGGCAGGCAGAGAGAAAGGGAGAAGCAGGCTCCCTACTGAGCAGAGAGCCCGATGCAGGGCTCGATCCCAGGACTCTGGGATCATGACCTGAGCCGAAGGCAGAGGCTTAACCCACTGAGCCACCCAGGCGCCCCACAAATATTTTATTTTTAATGGATTCAATCCAGTTAATCCTACTCAAAAATAGGTAATCTACTGAATTTAACCAGATTTCCTTAGCCACTGTTTTTAGACATAGTAAATCATAAGTGGACAGATCCATTGGAAAGCAAAATAAAGAGGGCTTTGGTAATATCCAGTTTCAGAAGTGTTCTCTAGGCAATCCAAAGTTCAAGTTAACAATTATTTATAGAGTACTTATAGCACTATTCTAAATTCATTGAGATTACAATAGAAAAATTAGGCAAATTAGTTGAGAATTCAGAAGTACACATAAAAATTTAGAAAAAAATGCAAAAATATAAAATGTAATACAAATATATAAAAGATATGAATATATGTTATAAAGTGTATAATTAAAAGGCAATCACTGAGACAAAAGCCAGAAATACTAAAGAAACTCTCATAAGTGAAATATTGGTAAGGACAGATTTTGTGGAAGATACAGAACTCAAAATGGACTACATAGCTTAGAAACATTTCAGAAAAAAACATAGAAAGGACACAGAGGTGTAAAGTAACAAAAGTGTGTGACTAGAACTAAAAGCTGTAGGAAATAGATGACCTTATTCACATGTTTCATATCCCACGCCAGAAAATTCAAAATGGCTGTAAATTCTCTTCTCATCAAGAGCTAGAGTCTGTCTGGACACTTCCTGAATCAGGGTTGATATCGTGGATTCCCTTGGCCAATGGGAACTTGGCAAGCAAGACACAAGCAGAGGCTTAATAAACACTTGCACCTTGTACAGCCTTTTGCTGTTCTCAATACCCTGAGACTACCAGGGATGGAAAGAACCTAAGCGAGTCCACTGAAGGATGAAATTTGAAATACCTCAAAGAGAAGTGAGGTGACACAAACAATTACCCTTCTTGCCAAAGCCTGCCACCTGCCAGTGATGAAAGTAAGGAGAGCTGACTACAGAAACATAAGTGCACCCAACAGATATTGATAGAGCCAGTCCGGACAGCATGCTGCCTGCCCACAGAATTTATACACATACATACACACACACACACACACACACACACACATACTCTTTTTTTTTTTTCAAAATTGCTATCATCCACTTAACTAAGTAAGTCTCAGTGTTCAGTTTTTCCTTCCAAATTACCTTAACCATTACCATCAGATTAAGTTTTCAAAAAAAGAACAGCTTTGATTCTCTCACTCTTCTGATTGCAAAATTCTACCAAGTATTCATTCATTCATTCAACACATGTTACCAGCCATCTACTATGTGCCAGCCTCTAATCTAAATGCAGGAAATACAGCCTTAAAAATGTTGTACAAAGTCCTTGCTCTATAAGACGAAAAAACATTCTAGCTCATTATTTTCTACAGTAAAGGCTCTCTAGTCTGGCTCCACATAAGATCACTGGGACAGATTTACAATTATGTACTGAACATAAACAATAGAATGACAAACCATACACAGTTTAAACGGCTCTCCACAGGGAGAGGAAGCAGAGAGGCTGATGGGACAGGCTGAATTACTTTGACAACAATTTGTTTTCTAAATGTGACTTTGGAACCATGTGAAAATTGTACATAGACACAAAACAAAATTACATTTATAAATTAATTTCTAAAAATTAAGATAAGATAAAATAAATGAGCCTGAATATGTAACAAACTGCTGATAAAAATCAAATAGATGAACTAGTCAAAGTAATCTTAAGACAGAGCAAATGTCTATACATCCTTAGTGGCATATACATTAAGAATAAAAAGGTTAAAAGAATAACATTTCAGCAGTAATATTATTAGAAAGGTGTTAGTATTTTTAATGGGTTTTTGTTTGTTTAATACATGTGAAAAGAATACATGTACAAAGAACAGAGCCATGAGAAAGCACTGGTTCAACAGTAATGAACCTATAAGAATCAGGATTTGGGGAAGGAGGACAAGATTACCTAAACATTTTAAAAAATTGGAAATTGCAACCAAACTAAGCAAATACATCCCTACTAGCACATAGTTATAAAGTCTTCATAAGACTCCATGATCTTTTTATTAAATGACTGGGCCTTAACTAGCTACTCTAGGGTTCCTCATATACAAAACAGAAATAAGGGGATTCCTCTGACTGGTATCCCTGTTGTTAAATGTTCTCCCCACCCCCATCTTCTTCATGAAGGAGGTCTCCACCCTCCCGACTTGAAAGATGATGTGTATCATTCTGTAGACATCTGTCTTCTGGTGCCACCCCTTGCATTTTCTCAATTTACCTGATCTTCAGTTGTGTTCTAGGAACACCATATCCCATGCTGTTAAACTAGACATCTATGTTAAGCATACAAGACAATGACAGTGAAAAAAATGTGTTTAATTATGTACTCAATTCATTTGGTGTATTTCAAAAGGTGAAATACTTTTCTTCATCTATCAGTGAAAGAGTTAGAAATTAATTTCAAGGGGTGCTTGGGTGGCTCAGTGGGTTAAAGCCTCTGCCTTCAGCTCAGGTCATGATCTCAGGGTCCTGGGATTGAGCCCCACATCAGGCTCTCTGCTTAGCGGGGAGCATGCTTCCTCCCTCTCTCTCTTCCTGCCTCTCTGCCTACTTGTGATCTCTCTCTCTCTCTCTCTCTCTCTGTCAAATAAATAAATAAAATATTTTAAAAAAGAAATTAATTTCAAAAAAATTAGCAAATGGCAAACCATTCCTGAAAGTCAGAGTAACATATATAGTGCACCCTAGGAAAAAGGAGGGGCAAGACAGTTTCTACCCACGTTCACAAGTTTCATCAAATACTGGATCTACTTAAGGGTAGAGAGAAAAGGCAAAGTTCAAAAAGGAGTAGGTTATTAAATGAGACATTTGCTATACTCCTTTTAAAAAAAAGATTTTATTTATTTATTTGACAGAGAGAGAGAGAGACAGACAGACAGACAGAGATCACAAGTAGGCAGAGAGGCAGTCAGAGAAAGAGGGGGAAGCAGGCTCCCTGCTGAGCAGAGAGCCTAGGATGCTGGGATCATGACCTAAGCCAAAGGTAGAGGCTTAACCCACAGGGCCACCCAGGCGCCCCTGCTATACTCCTTTTAAGAGCACCAGGTAGAGAACAAGTTTTCTAAACTAGATCTAGGAAGTAGAATGTGGAATCAATCCATCCTTTTCCCATTAAGGGCTGCCCAGGGGTTAATGAATTTTAAAAACATGACTAAATAAAAACAAGCCTCACACACCCTGCCTGGCCCCACAAAAAAATAAATAAATAAATAATCACCAAAGGCAAGGGAAGCAATGGCAAAAATGAACTATTGGGACTTCATCCAGATCAAAAGCTTTTGTACAGCAAAGGAAACAGTCGACAAAACCAAAAGACAACTGACAGAATGAGAGAAGATATTTGCAAATGACATATCAGATAAAGGGCTAGTATCCAAAATCTATAAAGAAGTTACCAAACCCAACACCCAAACAAGAAATAATAATCCAATCAAGAAATGGGCAGAAGACATGAACAGACCTTTCTGCAAAGAAGACAGTCAAACGGCCAACAGAAACACAAAAAAGTGCTCCACATCACTCGGCATCAGGGAAATACAAATCAAAACCACAATGAGATACCACCTCACACCAGTTAGAATGGCTAAAATTAACAAGTCTGGAAATGACAGATGCTGGCGAGGATGTGGAGAAAGGGGAACCCTCCTACACTGTTGGTGGGAATGCAAGCTGGTACAACCACTCTGGAAAACAGCATGGAGGTTCCTCAAAAAGTTGAAAATAGAGCTACCCAAGACCCAGCAATTGCACTACTGGGTATTTACAAAATACCCAGTAGTATTTTGATACAAATGTAGTGATCCGAAGGGGCACGTGCACCTGAATGTTTATAGCAGCAATGTCCACAATAGCCAAACTATGAAAGGAGCCTAGATGTCCATCAACAGATGAATGGATAAAGACAATGTGGTACATATATGCAATGGAATATTATGCAGCCATCAAAAAGACATGAAATTGTGCCATTTGCAATGACGTGGATGGAACTAGGGGGTATTATGCTGAGATAAGTCAATCAGAGAAAGAGAATTATCATATGATCTCACTGATATGAGGAATTTGAGAAACAAGAGAGAGGATCGTAGGGGAAGGGAGGGAAAAATGAAACAAGACCAAATCAGAGAGGGAGACAAACCATAAGAGACTCTTAATCTCAGGAAACAAACTGAGGGCTGCTAGAGAGGAGGGGTGTGGGAGGGATGGGATGATTGGGTGATGGACATTGGGGAGGGTATGTGCTATGGTGAGTGCTATGAAGTGTGTAAGACTGATGAATCCTGTACTCCTGAAACAAATACATTATATGTTAATAAAAATTAAAAGGAAGAAAGAAAGAAGGATGGAAGGAAGAAAAGATGGAAGGAAGGAAGGATGGAAGAAAGGGAGGGAGGGAGGGAGGGAGGGAGGGAGGGAGGAAGGAAGGAAGGAAAAAATAAAAAATCTAAATGTGTCAGCTTATTCTCCAGAGTGGATGGAACTGGGAGCAGCTTCAACGACCCAAATTCATGTGTTACAGAGTCATCACAAGCATGCTTTGCTTTTAAGGGGGAAAAAAAAAATGAAACAGTCAAACAAAAACTAGTATTGTTCACTGTTCTCACAAGACACAGTTATTCAAAGGAACTAGTACTGAGAGGCGGAAGAGGATCGTACCTATGGGCCTTGTCTCCCATGAGTGCATGTGAGTAGGTGCAGGGTATCTGTCATGACTGCAGAAACGAATTTTATTCTTTACTCTTGAGTTTGATTTAACATTGCTTTTAGCGCAATGCCGACACCGGCTGTGCGGGAAAGGCTCTGGAGAGACGTTCACAGCAGCACGCGGCTGCGGCTCTTCCGCGGCTCCCGAGGCCCTGGGGCAGCAAATATTGCTTCCTCAGATACTTTCTTTGAGCCTTTCTATGTGAGAGCAGAACAGTCCACATACTCCACTGCCTTCAGGCCACGGGCAAGCTTTTCAGCAGTCCCTGCGGTGACAAGCTTCTGTTTGTTCTTGGCAAGTTTCTCAGCGGTAAAGGGGTCATCTCCGAGATCAGTTTGGGTCCCAACAAACAAGAAAGGAGTCTTTGGACGATGGTGAGTTATCTCTGGCACCCACTTCTCCTTCACATTTCCAAACGAGGAAGGAGAGACCCCTGAAAAAACAGACTGGATATACATCTGTTTGTGGATAACTCAGTGGTCCTAATCTGTCAGAATCCTCTTGCCCTGCAGTATCACGAAGTCCAAGAGTATATGGCTGTCCCCCAGTCATTACTGTGACTGCATCGCTGTCAGAATGAGTCAGTTAATACCCAGATGGAAATCTGTTTGTTGTGTAGGATATCAGGAGACATGTTTTACCAACGGCGCCATCACCCAAAACAACACATTTAATTGTCTGCATTGCTGAAACCGTTTTGTATGCAATTTAAACATTTCAAATTCAGTGATGCCCTCAGGTGCTCCACCAGGACATTGGCAGCACTATGCAGGATCCCCTCGGCTCTGGTATTGTTAATCTGAAATGTCCATGTGTGCATTATAGGGCAAATGATTTAGTGTAAAACATTCTCTTTCTCATCTTCCTGATGTCACTGAGAACTGGAATTTGGGGGAAAGGTAGGGCAAAGGAGATACCCTGTGGTTCTGGCTTTGAATTAAAAAGTATCAGTATAAATTTGTGATATGATGTTACCTTGAAAAAGAAACTCTCCCCTAGCTCTTTCTATTGAAGAGACTCAGAAACGTTGCACAATAGTAATGAGGAACCACTAGTGTCTAGACTGTAGACTTAAAATATGGTTTCCTACTAAAGAGCTCTTTGCAGAAATAACTGAATGTAGGTTTGGGGCAGGAAATGTAGGTGATGTATGTGATGATACCGAAACATCTTCTCATATCAGATAGCAGATAATATTTTAAATACTGTCAGGGTTATGTCAAAAGAACCCAGGAGCCAAATGGAAGAGGTTCCCACCAAGCAAAGAGAGAACAATCTTAGCATCAGTAACAGTAACATTGCAATGGACTGGAAAAGCCCATACAGGTTTAAGTTCATATCAATAGCAAGTCAAATAATTAATCTAATAATTAGATTCCATTACATGTTGCTAATGAACAAACTCATTAATTTGAAAACTGATAAATAAGGGAAAGAATCATGTATCCTGCCTTTCCTATTAAACTGAACCATTTTTTAAGCAACTAATAGATGAGAGAAAATGTCTCTACAGTATTCCAGCAAGTTAATGAAGATAAGATGGAATGTCATTATTTTACAGTGTGTATTAAATAAATGGCTCCAGGCATTATCAGTGGTTGCTAACACCTCAATAAGAGAGATACATAGATATTATGTGCTCTTATTGAAAGAACACACCTAGAAAATGGTCTTGCAAACAAAACAAAATAAAAAACCAACAAAACAAAACAAAACAAAAAAGCCGTGGACACTAAATCTTATTAAACCTCTAGATCCAAATATCTGTAAATGATTAGAAAATATGTTGTGTGATACCATAAAAAGGTAATCAGTAAAATGCAGGGTGAGAAAAACTGTAGGACAATCTAGTTTCTTGAAGAAAACTAAACCGAGAGAGAGAGAGAAATGGAGAGGAAACACATAGATTGAAGGAGACATATCAACCACTCATTATGTGTAGATCCATAACTGTAGATCCAAAACTGTGATTCAAACAATCTGTAAAAAATTATACACATACACAGAATTATGAAACAATAAAAAATCAGAACACAACTGGCTATTTCATGATATTTAAAAATTACTGGTCAGGATGCCTGGGTGGCTCGGTGGGTTAAGCATCTAACTTTTGCTCAGGTCATGATCCCTGGGTCTTGGGTTCAAATCTCGCATTCAGCTCCTTGCTCAACAGAGAGCCTGCTTCTCTCTCTGCCTGCTGCTCCCCCTGTTTGTTCACAATCTCTCTCTCTTGCTCACTGTCTCTCTCTGACAAATAAATAAAAAATCTTTTTAAAGATTACTTTTTTTTTAAGATGTATTCATTTCTTTGTGAAGAGAGACTGCACATAGTGAGTAGGGGCAGAGAGAGAGGGAAAGAATATCCAACAGACGCACCACTGAGGGCATAGTCTGACAAGGGGCTGCATCCAAGACCCCAAGACCATAATCTAAGCTGAAACTGAGTTGAATGCTCAACAGACTGGCCACACAGATACCCCTAAAAAATACTGTTTTTTTTAAGCGTTTAAAGAGTATCATGGCACTTTTACATACTTACTTAGAGATACATACTGAAATGCTATGAATGAAATTTTGAGGGAGGCAAGATGGCAGAAGAGTAGGTGAACTCATTTAATCTGATCTCTTGAATTTGGCTAGATAACTATCACATTATCCTGAACACCTATGAATTCAACCTGAGATGTAAGAAAAGAATTGCTGAAATTCTACAAATAGAAAAGCACCAGTTATTGCAAGGTAGGCGGTGCACAGAAGTGAATCCAAGGGGCTATATCGAAGCATAAACAGCATGGGGAATGAGCCTCGTAAAGCCGGCTACTGGAAAGTGATATAGCCCCAGAGCACAAAATTAGAACTTTTAGAAATCTGAAATGTTATAGATGAAATTTTATAACATACAATATTTGTTTCAAAAATCACATAGAAGGTGAGAAAGCTGGTAGTACAAATGAAAATACAGCTAGTACAGTTTTTGAAATTAGGTGGTGGGTGCGTGGGTATTCACTATAGTATTCTCTGTGTATATATATATATATATATATATATATATATATAAATTTAAATATATATATTTAAATTTTCCCATAATAATATGATGGAATATTACTCAGCCATAAAAAAGAATGAGAGCTTGCTACTTGCAACAACATGGATGGATCTGGAAAGTATTATGTTAAGTGAAATAAGTCAGACAGAGAAAGACAAATATCATATGATTTCACTCATATGTAGAATTTAAGAAATAAAACAAAGAAACCAAAACAAAGAAAAAAAAAAAGAGACCAACAGAAAAACAGACTCTTTAACACAGAAAACAAACTGATGGTTACCAGAGGGGAGTAGATGGGGGGGGGATGGGTGAAGTAGAAAAGGGGATTAAGAGTACACTTATTGTGATGAGCATTAAGTGTACTCTTCTAGTGAGGTTGAATCACTATATTGTATACCAGAAACTAATATAACACTGTGTGTTCATTATACTTCAATTTTTAAAATTCTATAATAAAAAGTAAAAGATATACACATTGATACAAAGGCCCCGTGTTCAGAGATTCTAATTTAATTGGCTTGGGGCTTAGATATGAAAGAAAGAGAGAGGCTGAGAGGAAGGAGGAAGAGGAGGAAGAGGAAAGGAAGGTAGGAAAGGAGAAAGGGAGGAAGAGCCACCACTCTGCTCTGTCCTAATGTGTATGCAGCCTGGGCTAAGAACCATTTGTCTACCCTCCAACCATCCCATTACTTCCAGTTCCTCAGCCTTGTCTGTTTCTCAGGAGTTCTAACAGAATGAACTGGGATCCATGCTGAGAAAACATGCTCATGCTCAAAACATCCTGGGTCTCATCCCAGAGGGACTTTCAGGAGGCTAAGGGGGCCTTGGGAGTATGTGATTGTGCTATAAACCTATGCCAAAATGCATATCAGAGGGGGGATTTCTCATTGTTCCCTGTACACAACCCTCACATTATCATTCATGGTTTTGCTCATTTTATTCCTTCCTTCTTCTACCTGAAATGTCTTCCCCTTATCTTTATCCAAATCATACCTACTCAATAACCAAGTTCAAAAATCACCCATCCATGAAGCCTAATCCCTTTAGCTGAAGGGATTCTTCCTCTTGTGAACTCAGTTTTTCGTCCTTCCACAGGTTTTCTATCTCTTTGTATATAATGTTTCAGCTCCCTTACTCAACAATAAGCTGCTTTAGAAAGTCTTTTCTACAAATCTTTGTAGGTTCACAGAATTTAGACATACTGAAGAGTTCAGTAAGCCTATGCTAAATCGATGAAGTAATGAAAACATAACAGTTGAGAGTGTCTGGATACTTACTCTGTAAGCTCTCTTAAGAACTAGTTAACCTCCCCA